>CAEGAE010065216.1:0-39131 GCA_903067095.1 Girardinus metallicus | reverse complement strand
GAAACGGGTCAATACGCACCTGAACTCACCACGAGAAACGGGTCAATACGCACCTGAACTCACCACGAGAAACGGGTAAATACGCACCTGAACTCACCACGAGAAACAGGTCAATACGCACCTGAACTCACCACGAGAAACAGGTCAATACGCACCTGAACTCACCACGAGAAACAGGTCAATACGCACCTGAACTCACCACGAGAAACAGGTCAATACGCACCTGAACTCACCACGAGAAACAGGTCAATACGCACCTGAACTCACCACGAGAAACAGGTCAATACGCACCTGAACTCACCACGAGAAACAGGTCAATACGCACCTGAACTCACCACGAGAAACAGGTCAATACGCACCTGAACTCACCACGAGAAACAGGTCAATACGCACCTGAACTCACCACGAGAAACAGGTCAATACGCACCTGAACTCACCACGAGAAACGGGTCAATACGCACCTGAACTCACCACGAGAAACGGGTCAATACGCACCTGAACTCACCACGAGAAACGGGTCAATACGCACCTGAACTCACCACGAGAAACGGGTCAATACGCACCTGAACTCACCACGGCAGAGCCGCTCCAGAGCCTCTGGGAAGGCGTGGGTGTAGCGCACCGGCAGACACAGGTGACCTTCTGACCTGTTGGAGAGACGGCCGGGTGAAGCAGGTGATGTAGGGGGCGGGGCTTAGCCCATGGGGCGGGGCTTACCTCTCTGGGTCGGTGTTCACCCCAACAACCGGCTTGTCCTTGTTCAGAACCTTACTGGCCACCAGCAGCATCGTCCCGTCACCTGGAACACAAAGTGCAGGTATCAGAACCGGAACCAGAACCAGAGACATGTTTTATTAACAAGCAAAGAAAACGTGAACCCAATGTTAGCAGAACCCGCTAACAGAACCTGACAGCAGAACCCACGGCCCGCTGTCGGGAGAAACCGGACCTCCAGAACCAAGGAGTTCTGCAGGATCTCCTGTAGCAGTCAGTGTATCAGCGACTTCTGACTGCAATGAGACGCTGACAGGCAGCAGAGTCTCCACAGTCAGCCGGTGTGGGGTCAAAGGTCAGGGGTTATTTCAGCCTGTTAGATGCCAACAGGCTGGAAAAACAGGACCTTGTTGCCATGGTTACACACTATTTCTGTCTGAAAGCAGAGACACCGAGCTCCGATTGGTCACCAGGACCTGATGGGCGGAGCTTACCTCCAGCAGAGACGATGGCGTCGGCCCACCGGACCACCTCCTCATCGTACTCCCCTCTCCTCACAACCCGCACCTGCATGCCGGCGCTCCTGCAGACAGAGAGCCTGAGCTGCTGCGGCGTGTTGCTGCTGCGAGGGCAGCAACACGCAGCAACACGCAGCAACACGCAGCAACACGCAGCAACACGCAGCAGCAACACGCAGCTGGACTCACTGCAGGCTCTGGACGACGTGCTCCACGTTGCTGGTGTGGATGTTGTGGCGCTCCAGCAGGCCGCTGTAGCTGGAGCCCTTCATGGCTAGCTGAAACCAAAGGTCAAAGGTCAGAGGCTGAGCTGATTGAACCCTGGGGGTTTTCTTCTTCACAAACACAGAACAGGTTCTAGCTGACGGCAGCATCACTCCTCCTGACCAGCAGGGGGCGACAGTGACGATGGAAAGACTCCATTTTAATAGAAAGAAACTCCAGCAGAACCAGAACTCGGGACAAGCAGCCATGTGGCTGCAGGCTGAGACGACATTAGTGCCTTGCTCAGGGGCACCAGGGAAACAACGCATAAACACCACAGAGGCAACAAAGGGTTAAAGTGTTTCCATCACTGGACACAGGCACGCCACACTTTTCAGATGAGCAAACATGCAAAACTCAGTTTCCCCTCCACATACCAGACCTGACCCGTTTGGATCCCACAGAACCACAGATACCAGAACGACCAGAACCCTGACCCAGTATGGCCCAGTATGACCCAGTACGACCCAGTATGACCCAGTATGACCCAGTACGGCCCAGTATGACCCAGTATGGCCCAGTATGGCCCAGTATGACCCAGTATGGCCCATTATGACCCAGTATGGCCCAGTATGACCCAGTATGGCCCAGTATGGCCCAGTATGACCCAGTATGGCCCAGTACGGCCCAGTACGACCCAGTATGACCCAGTATGGCCCAGTATGACCCAGTATGGCCCAGTACGACCTAGTACGACCCAGTATGGCCCAGTATGGCCCAGTATGACCCAGTATGACCCAGTATGGCCCAGTACGACCCAGTACGGCCCACTGAACAGTTCCTTACCAGCTGCTTCAGGTCCTCCTCAGACAGTCCGGCGTACCGGTACCGCTGCTGCTCGAACTCGTACCGGGTGGTCTTGGTAACCACGGCAACCCTGTCCGGTTTGAACCCAGTTCTCGGTTCCGTGGAGGAGCAACCCGCCGCGGCGTGCACAGGCCGCAGGAAGCCGCCTCTGGCCGCCCGGTTCCCGAACCGCAGCAGGTTCGCCAGCGGGCAGCGAGCCATTCCTCCGAGCGGGCCGGAACCAGGACCTGAAAGCCGGATTATGGCGAACCGAACCGAGCCGAGGGTTCTGGAGCTGCTGCTACTGAGGGGACATGGCCGGTCCAGCTGCAGCCGTCAGTCCGTGAAGGTCACCGGGTCTCGCCGCGGTCCAGCCCGGTGTCTCTGTGAGGAGGACAGCAACAGTTGAGCTGCTGGTTAACTAGTTAGCCGCTAACCTGGTTAACTCGCGGCGGTGCTGACCCAGCTAAAGCTGCTAGCAGCGCGGCTAGTTGCAGCCCTAAAGCCGCTTATTGAAGCCGTTCTTCGGATTTAACTCGGCAGCTCGGAGCGCATGAAAGCAGCGACTCGGTTCTGAACAGAACCAGAACCAGAAAACATGAAATAAAGAGAAAAGCAGGAAACTACAGAGGATCAAACTGCTAAACATACCAGGCACCTTGGCACGTTCTCCGAATCTACGTAACTTACGTAGATTCCTCTGGATTGGCTACGTACGTGACGCAGCACGTGCTGGGAATTCCAGCTTCTCTCCGAGATCCGCTTCATCTGGCTTCGCTTCATTTCGCTCCTAAAAGAGCCGGATCTTCTAGCCGCTAACCGGCTCTTTAACTTCTACTTGCTCAATGACTTAAATCAAAGGAGTTCAACATGGGGGTCATGACCCCTACGGGGTCGCGGATGTACTGCATGCGGGTCGTGAAATTTCTGATAAATTAGACATTTTTTTTTTATTGTTATGTTTTATATACTCATTAATAAGAGTATTGTTGTTACAAATGAATGAAATAAGGCATTTCATAATAAACTTCACTTATGAATGAACACATTCAGTGAGCAAAATCTGTTAGTTATGTTAAAAGTTTTGCATTTCATGCAGTTTGTTCCTGACGGTGGGTTATTATGTATTTACATGTTGATATTAATCTACAGTCTGATTCTCCATCTGAGTGGAATCGAAGGTTTTGGTCTTTTAATGTATTAAAAGTTTGGATTTTAGTCTGAATTTTGCTTTTAGGAAAGTTTGTTGTATTTTAATTCAAGTATTGGAGGATGAAGATGGTCCGATCCGGTATCAGAACCAGAACCGAGATCGTTTCCTCGTGTTTGGGTCTCATTCTGCAGTCTGAGGAGTCGGAACCGAGATGGAAGGCGGGTTATTCCGTTCACAGAGCCTCCTGGGTTTAGGTCTGAGAGACTCTGCCTGACCTGGTCCTGGTTCTGGTTCTGGTTCTGGTTTGGGGGAATCTTCTCCTCTAATTTTACTCCGGCCTCCTGGGACGCCTCTCCGCAGTCAGGTCACCTATTCCCGCTCCAGATCCACTTTTCCAGCTAATTGTGCTGCGGTTTCCCTCTGAGGACCCATCCGAACTATAACAAGTCCCGAGCGGGACGGAGCGCATCCTCCAAACCTCATTCCTGTTTTCCGCCTCAAACGATTCGGTTTATTCCCGCAAACAGGCGCGACGCGTCCGCAGCTTCCCAGAGGAGGAGCGGAGCGGGGAGGACGGAGTCCTGCGAGGCTTCACACCTGAAACTGTGTCAGAGGATCTGTCCTCCTGTCCGTCCCTCCCTGCGCTGGAGCGGGAGGTGAAGAGGCTCAGCAACTCCAGCAACTGCAGCAACTCCAGCAGCAGCAGCAACTTCAGCAGCATCAGGATCAGCAGCAGCAGCAGCAGCGTCAGTTTCCTCCGACTCTGCAGCCGCATCACTGAGACCGGACAGGCAGACAGGTGAGCACAGATTACATGATGCAGGAGAGGAACCGGGTCCGACCGGAACCATCATCACCATCATCATCATCACATCCCAGAGGCTCCTCAGACTTTAACCTTTAAATTCAACTAATCACATTTTGCTGATTCCGCAGCAGATCGGTTGAGTCGTGATTAATCGATAATTGAAAACTGATTTAAAAAACTAGATTTTGCACTTAGAAACATTTGAGCCTGTAAATCAGTTTCAGCCACAGTTTTAGTTCCACCTGCTCTAGATTTACTACAGCGATGCTGTTACAGTTTAGGACATGAAATGTTTGTTTTCTTCTTTTTAAAAGGAATTAAATTGTTTATTTGGGTCTTTTAATGTGTTTCTAGAATAAAAGGCTTAAATGAAAATTCTGTCATTTTAATATCCGATTATCTGATTAACCATCAGAATAATAGATTAATCGATCGCTAAAATAATTTAGTTGCTGCCCTGGTTTGTTCATTTTTACCCCAAACGGGTGAAACTGGGAATCGGAATCCCAGTTAGAGCTCCCAGTTTCAGAGAACCAGCCGACATTGAAACAACTTAACGCTGTTGATCTGTTCGGATTTAAACATTTCTGGAAAAGATGTCGGACGCTGACATCCGTCCAGCAGGAGGAAGAACCGAAATATTTAGAAGAACTGATGGGAACGTTTTTCCCTGCAAACATCGGATCCTGACGGACATTTTCTCCCCACAGGAAATACGTCATTACGTTCAGTGACGTAAATATGCGGTGAACAAAGTAGTCACAGGTTTATTTTGTCACATTTAAATGCTAGCTAAATATTTAGCTTTATTTGGCTAATATTCAAATTTACTTCCCCATAACCGGATGTGGACTGTCAAAATAAAAGCGGGGTCTTGCTAACCTCCAGCTAGCAGTAGCTGTAGCTCCTTTGGTAAAAACCTGAATTACATGTAAAACAGCCCAGGATCTGTTTGATCCTGACATCAAGTAAAAGAGAAAAAATAAAAAATATATTTATTAGTTAACAAGCTAAATGTTTAACCTCCAACTAACTAGTTTGGGCTAAATTAAACCCAGCGGGTCAGGAGGCGGGGTCACCTGGACAGGTGGGCAGTCAGTCTGTCCGTCAGACAGACAGAGACCAGTTAACCTGACAGTCTGGACTGGGAGGAACCCGGAGAACCTGCAGCCTCCATGACCCGGGAATCGAACCCAGAACCTTCTACCCACTGCGCCACTGCGCATTACAGGCTAATTAACCCCAATTATTGCTGCTAATGTTCACCGTGTCGCTTCACAGATGATGTCAATGAGGGTTTGTGTTTTTGGCAGCCATGTTGGCGGCTTTGCTGCCTGACAGGAAGCAGGTTGTCTCATTGACTCTTTATTAGAAACGCAGTGTGTCTGTTCGGCTTTCAGAACCGGCCGGTGCTGAGAGGTTCGCTCCTCCGTCTGTGAGCAGCATGCAGCGGGTCAGGGAAGGGATCCACATCCGGACCATGAAGGCCAAGAGGAAAGTGGAGGAGATCTCCAAGGAGGACGTCCAGGCCTTCCTGAGGAAGAACGCGTTTGTCCTGTTCACGGTGGGCGCCGTGGTGGTAGGTGTGTGTCTCAGCAGGCGTCCTGCCGTCCGGCTGCGGCCGAGCGGACGCTCACCGGTTCCTCACCGGTTCCTCACCGGTTCCTCACCGGTTCCTCTGTGTGCAGGGATCGTCCTGGGCTTCGCGCTGCGGCCCTACAGGATGAGCTACCGGGAGGTGAAGTACTTCTCCTTCCCCGGAGAGGTTCTGATGAGGATGCTGCAGATGCTGGTGCTGCCGCTGCTCGTCTCCAGCCTGATCACCGGTCAGATTCCTCCGCCACGTATCCATCCGCACCGCCAGGTTACCTGCTGCGGACTAACTGGCAGCAAATGGCGCCACAGGGAGGCTGAACGTTCAGCCGCGGGGAGGCTGAACGTTCAGCCGCGGGGAGGCTGAACGTTCAGCCGGCCTGAAAAAGGGCTTAATGTGAATAAAACGTCTTAGAGTCAAACTCATCATCAGTGATGAAGACCCTGAAACAGCTTCAGGCAGGAAGTCTGTCCAGTTTGGACTAGAAAACCATTTAGATTTTCGCCTCTAGCGTCACTTCTTGACCAGGATTGACCGGAACTCGAGTTTTAATCTGAAGTAGACAGGAAGTCACTGTGCGAAACGACGAGCCTGATGCTGGCGGATTATTATGGGATGCTAACAGCTAATAGCAACCTGCTAGCGTTAGCTTTAGCTTCGCAGTGATGACCACAAGAATGTCTTTCTGAACTGTTTTAAATGACTCTGGATCGTTTCAGAGGAAACTAAACGTAACTGACTGCTAAGCTAGCTGCTACATCAAAGGGACACTTCCTGCTGTGAATATCAAAATAAGAGCACTTCCTGTGCGTTCATTCGGAAGTTTAACATTTACGTCTTGCACTTTGTTTTGTTCATTATATTGTAATTCACACCTTAAATCTGAATATTGTTCGTTTTAAATGTGGATTATTAAAACTTCGGCTCAGAGGGACGAGAAGAAAAACCAATAAATTTTACATAAAGTTTATAATGAAGATCAAAACGAATAAGAGAGAAACATGGTAACCCAGGAAACTGAAGTTCAACATTAACATAAATGTCTTTTTATTTCCAACAGGGTAAATTTATGTTTTTTTTAAATTTATCAGTCAGACTTTAGGATAATTTTGGACGAAACTGTTAAAAGTTTAGAAGAAATCTGTTGCTAAACATTAAAACGTCAGAGAGTAATTATTAAATGAGATCATTCAGACCAACAGGTTTGGACTCCTGATGAGGAAACATGAACCAACGGATCCTCTGTGGTCACAAGTCAGGATGAAGGATGAAACTCAGGATTTAAAACCGGCGTTTTCCATTGTAACTGCTGGTGTTTTGTGGTTCCAGGCATGGCGGCGCTGGACAGCAAGGCGTCAGGAAAGATGGGGATGCGCGCGGTGATTTACTACATGACCACCACCATCATCGCCGTCTTCATCGGCATCATCATCGTCCTCATCATCCATCCAGGAAAAGGCTCCAAGGAGGAGTTTGGGAAGCAGCAGACCATCGAGCAGGTCAGCCCCGCCGACGCCTTCCTGGACCTCATCAGGTGACTTCAGACTCAAACCTCCCACAGTTCAAGGGGCCGGCGAGTCGCGGCTAAACGCGTTCTGTCGTCTCGTTTCAGAAACATGTTCCCTCCGAACCTGGTCCAGGCCTGCACACAGCAGGTCAGTGACGCGCTTCACCTCGTCTTCCTCGGCCTGCAGGGCTTCTCCACACAGTTCAGAAACATGTGTTTACTCAGGCAGCTTCAGTCTTTAATAACGATGATCCATAAAGGAAGAAAAGATTCATAGACTCAACGTAAACATAACGAGAACATTTAAGGTTCAGTTTGTTCCTGTTTTATGAGCCGAATCTGGTAAAAACATCAAACAGAAACCAGTTTGGCCACAGGAAGTCATCCATGACGTCAGAAAACTTCTGCTGATCCGCTAAAAGCACAGCTAACTGGTCATGCAGCGCTAAAGCTAACGTTGAAACATTTAGAGCCACTAAATTAATTTTTCCATATAAATTATAACTTTGCTGTTTTGCGATGTGATGCAGGAAAAGACATTTATTTTGTACCCAGAATGCATCACTGCAGACGGTAACAGCTGAACCAGCAGCAGTTAGCAAAACTCAACAACTGAACGTTTAGGATAATCACTTCCTGACTTACAGCCTGTAATGACCGGCCTGACCTGTGGAGGGCGACATACATAACATGGTCAGTCGTTGACACATGGTGGATATCAACATGGCTGACATAACAGCTTTAGCGTTAGCGTCTGCTAAATCCTTCAGGTGTGATGTAGATTCAACGAGCCGATCCGCTGAGGTTCTGGTCCAGAGGGACGTGATTGGTTGGCTGGTTGGCCACCATGAGAACTTCCTGTTCTCCACTTCCTGTAGAGGTTCAGTTGGACTGAGACCCGGTGCTGGAGGAGAACCCGACCTCCGTCTGAGGAACCAGCTGGAGACGATCAAACTCTCCTCTCTCTACAGTTCAAGACCAAATATGGGAAGAGGAAGGTCCACGTGACGGTCACCGTGAACGAGTCGCTCTTCAACTCCACCAACGGCACCCAGGAGGTCATGGAGGTCACGAGGGAGGAGGTGATCCCCATCCCTGGCCAGGTGAGCGGGGTCAACGCTCTGGGCCTGGTGGTCTTCTCCATGTGCTTCGGTCTGATAATCGGCAACATGAAGGAGCAGGGCCAGGTCCTCAGAGACTTCTTCGACAGCCTGAATGAAGCCATCATGAGCCTGGTGGCCATCATCATGTGGTAAATCTCGGTTTTCACCGGTCGGCGCTGCGGCGGCCTGGCCTCCCTCCCACCTGCAGTCGCTCTGGTCTTCTTGCAGGTACGCTCCCGTCGGCATCCTGTTTCTGATCGCAGGGAAGATCGTGGAGATGGACGACCTGACGCAGATGGGAGGCCAGCTGGGCATGTACACCATCACCGTCATCATCGGGCTGCTGATCCACGGCGTGCTCATCCTGCCCACGCTGTACTTCGTCATCACGCGACAGAATCCCTTCATCTTCATCGCTGGGCTGCTGCAGGCTCTGGTCACGGCTCTGGGAACGTCTTCCAGGTGAGGAAGGGCTCCTCCCCTCTGCTGGATGCGTTGGTCATTTAAGGTGTCTGTAATCAGGCGGCGGCTCAGGGATAAACGCCCCGGTTACAGGTTCAAATCCCAGCTGTTGGTTTTTGCTGCATGTCTTCTTCTTCTCTGGTACCTGACGCTCCTGTCGACTCGCAGCCAAGAAATCCTGCAAAGGAAAAATCACCTGTGATAATGAATCCAACATGAAGCAACCCGCATGCTAACGTCCTTTAGCATGGGATTATCAAGTCTAGATAATCCCAGAGCGCCTCACTCTGCTTCAGTCACTCACCAAGCACCAGCGCCGCCTGCTGGGCCCTCTGACCACCAGCAGGGGGCGCAGGTAAAAGTCCTGCCCAAAGACAGGTCAGTAGCTGAACTGGCAACCCACCGACTGACGGACGAACTGCTACCACCGTCGTCCAAATGAAGCTTTTATCTGCAGCCTTAGCTAAAGCATTAGCATCATCCGTTAGCGTCATCCGTTAGCGTCATCCAATAGCATCATCCGTTAGCATCATCTGTTAGCTTCCTTTCCATCCAAATGTCAGGATGAATTTTGATATTTTTTAAATGTCGCAAAAAAGAATAAATAAATTTTGAATTAAACTTTCTTCCATCTGCTGGTTCAGAGAATCAAGAGATCAGAAAAAATGTCCCGTTGAATAATGAATCTTCATGTTTTCATCCTGAATAATCTGAATTATTGAGTCTGTAACTTCACAAACTGCAGATCTAGAGTTGGAAATCTAGACTTTCAGCCCAAACTGACATCCAGCTGCGATCTGAGTCCGTCTGATCGATCCGGGTCGACAGCCGGACTCATCGTCAGGGTTCCGGGTCCGGTCGGTGCCGTAGGTCCTCTGAAGCTTTGTCCTGTCCGTCCAGCTCGGCCACGCTGCCCGTCACCTTCAAGTGTCTGGAGGAGAACAACCGCATCGACAAGCGGATCACGCGCTTCGTGCTGCCGGTCGGCGCCACCATCAACATGGACGGCACGGCTCTGTACGAGGCGCTGGCGGCCATCTTCATCGCCCAGGTCAACAACATGGAGATGAACTTCGGTCAGATCATCACCATCAGGTAAACGAGGGTAACCATGACGACGGTTCTGTAGAGAACAACCCACCAGTAAGACTCACTGGTTTCTGTCTCCTGACTGGGAAGCATCACAGCGACGGCGGCCAGCATCGGCGCCGCCGGCATCCCACAGGCGGGCCTGGTTACCATGGTGATCGTACTGACCTCCGTCGGACTTCCTACCGATGACATCACTCTCATCATTGCAGTCGATTGGTTCCTGTGAGTATAATCCCAGTAAACACGACCAACTGGGCCAGCAGGCCGGGTCAAAGGTTACGGCTGACGGAGGCTCCACTTCCTCATTCTAAAGGTCATTCTAAAGGTCAACGGCAGCTCCACATCCACCAGCACCTACTGACACACTTCTGCTTCTCCCCGGAGCCTCGTGCCACATCTTCCCTTGTATTGAATATTTTAGAGCTTTAACACAGAAACATAATTAGGTTCCCAAATTAATCGTTTCAATTAGAAAACCGAGACTAGAAACGGCTCGGCCAACTGGGGCGATGGGAAAAACGGCTCGGCTAACTGGGGCGATGGGAGAAACGGCTCGGCTAACTGGGGCGATGGGAGAAACGGCTCGGCCAACTGGGGCGATGGGAGAAACGGCTCGGCCAACTGGGGCGATGGGAGAAACGGCTCGGCTAACTGGGGCGATGGGAAAAACGGCTCGGCTAACTGGGGCGATGGGAGAAACACTGGGGCGATGGGAGAAACGGCTCGGCTAACTGGGGCGATGGGAGAAACGGCTCGGCCAACTGGGGCGATGGGAAAAACACTGGGGCGATGGGAGAAACGGCTCGGCTAACTGGGGCGATGGGAGAAACGGCTCGGCCAACTGGGGCGATGGGAAAAACACTGGGGCGATGGGAGAAACGGCTCGGCTAACTGGGGCGATGGGAGAAACGGCTCGGCCAACTGGGGCGATGGGAGAAACGGCTCGGCCAACTGGGGCGATGGGAGAAACGGCTCGGCCAACTGGGGCGATGGGAAAAATGGCTCGGCCAACTGGGGCGATGGGAAAAACGGCTCGGCTAACTGGGGTCCGAGCCGTTCAGTCCAGTTCAGGAGAGGTTCTGCTCACAGTGGGACGACTGAAAGGCTTCCAGGTTCACTGAGGGAGAAACTAAAAGATAAACTAAGATATAAACTAACTGATAACACCTGGTGAACCTGGATTAGCATCGTTTCATGTTTCACTCTGAAACGGTTCTCACACCACATGCTGTTCAGGAAGAATCCTGAAACATTTTCATCTTTTACTAGTTAAAGAATCACCAGAACGTTTTGAGCCGCATCAAACCAAACTGGTTCTGACGCTTACCTGAGAGTAACCAGAACCCGTCTCTCCGGTCAGGGACCGCCTCCGGACCACCACCAACGTCCTGGGAGACTCGATCGGCGCCGGCATCGTGGAGTTCCTGTCCCGGCACGAGCTGCGCAGCCGAGACGTGGAGATGGGGAACTCAGTGGTGGAGGAGAAGGAGAGGAAGAAACCCTACAAGCTGATCTCCCAGGACAGCGACCTGGACAACGGCAGGCGCACGCACAGCGAGTCCAACATGTAGAACCCACGGCCGGTTCTGGGGCCTGAACTCCTGGTTCCCGTCCTCCATTCCTTTATTCATCCCACATCGTGAAGAGAATCCATCGTTACTGCGTTTGTTTGTAGATCCAGTAGATCCAGCAGATCCGGTTTCCTCTGCTGAGCCCAGGAAACGTTTTGGAACGAAAGGCAGAAAAACTTTCATGTAAAAGTAGAAAAAGAGGGAAGGAAGTACAAACATTGCTTTAAACTTTTCTCCATGGAGGTTGTAGGTTAGATTCTGAGACGTTTTTTAAAGTTTAATGTCAGTTTTTGGTTTTCTAGACGTTTTTTCAGGCCCTGAACTGCCAGTCCAGTTTTAGGCTCCATCGGTTTCTGCTGTCCAATAAACCTGATCACAAGCTGATTGATCACTTTGTGAAAACATTTTAATTATAAAAATAAATCCAGTAAAATAAAGAAACTTTTTGTTTGTTTTCTGACCCAAAAGTTTGAAATGTTGAAAATGTTTTGATGGGAAAATGATTATTGTATATAATGAATAACTCCTCAGTTACGTATGGGCCCCATCAGTGATCCTGATGGCTCTGCTATTGATCTTAGTGATCATGAATGTCTAATTAGTGACCTTATGGGTCCTTTCATTGACCCTAATGGCTCCATTACTGACCTTCCTGACCCTGTCAGGGACCTGGATGACCGCGGTCCAACCCGAGCCGTGACTCTCTGCAGCTCCTCCACAGCTGCCTGGTTCTGTTCCTCTGATTCTGCTGGTTGAAGGTTTTCTGATTGGACGGATCTCAGACCGTAACATCCTGATGAGCTGCAGGTTTAACTCCTCATCCGGCCTGAAGTGGGTCCAAGTTTAGAGCCGGTTCTGGTTCTGGTGCCGCCTGATCGATTTTCTGTGGATGATGGTTCTGTGCTGGGTGAACGGACGTCTTGAGGCGCTGACCTCAGCCGCTCCCCTTCGGTCAGGCAGTGAGACAGAGGCGCCTTTGAGCCGGAGACGCGTGACCCGGCATGTGGCTGCCCGGGTTCCTCTGGGCCAGAACCTCCGGCAGGAAACACAGAGACCATCAGAGATTCTGGATTATCGCGGCTTCGTTGGTCTGAAACGACCCAAAACATCCGAGATGTGAAACCTGCTGACTGATTTCAGATCGAGTTCAGAAATAACCGGCGGTGACAGGAGAAGGTTCTGATGTAACTGATGCCGGAACCGTTTGGTGGTTCTGATCTGAACCCAGTTCCTCCAGAGCGGGCCATGACCCGGTCCGGCCCGGTTCTGTGTTCATGGTCGTTACCTGACGGGAAGATCGACGTGGGTCTGGTTCGGTCCAACAGTCGGATCAGAACCGCTGAGGAGGAGAACTGGGTCTAAACCGGGTTTCATTTTTCTCAACATTAGTTTCTATTTTCTGCTTCTCAGAATCTTATTAAAACAAGCAGAACCAAAAGCCTGGAAACTTTAACTGGACCCAATCAGGACCAGAACCGGGCCGGTTCTGATCCTTCAGACAACGATGGAGATCAGGTTTTAAAACACTGGAGGCAAATAACTGGTTGCTAATGCGCTAATAGCAGAGCTAGCACTTTGTTTAGTGCATTAGCTAACTTTGTAAACGCTTAGCGCACTTAGCTTAAATTCTGAAGCTAACTTAGCTTAGCTGTTTTGTTGAAGTTCAACATCTGAGCTGAAGTTGAAATTAAATGGCAAGAAAACAACAAATGAACAAATGAAGCATACAGATGAATACATGAACAAACGTTGTGCTAAACATTTAGCTCATTGGATGCTAATGAAACAAATACACACACATTCACATTTATGAATCGTTTCAGAGCCTCGGTTGGTGGAAATCAACATGGTTGAATTTAGCGCATTAGCTCCTGCTAAGTAAAGCAGAGCTAATATTAGCATTAACGCTCTAGGGTTAGCACAGCTAGCTGTGAGTTCAGTTTCCTTCATAAATGACGTTTGTTATGGAACAAAAACAAGGAGCTGAAACTAGAAACGAACACAAACTTTTCTAGATAAAACATTTGGAACCGAACTCCATTTATCAGTTTATCTGTCAGATCAAATCCTCATTAGACATTTTACCAGGTTCTGTATAAAAACTAAGAATAGTCTCTGCTCTCTCACTGCCTTTTTAGTCTCTGCCAGAACCTTAAAAACCCGATTCTCCACGGATCAGAACCAGAACCGATGGATGCTGCCGGCACACAGGCTGCTTTCAGAACCAGCCGCCTTCAGGGTTTCCCTCTCTGGGTCCGCACGCAGAGACGAGCCGGGTCGAAACCACCGTGACCGGTGGGAGCTCGTGGTACCGCTGGTACCGACCGCAGAGGGCCCTTCCATCATCCCGGGTCCGATCTGTCTGCTGAGGCTGAGATGGTTCAGAACCAGAACCAGACAGAGACGTCAAACGTTGTCATAACTCGCATCATCAAGATGATTCAAAATGAGCCGTTTTTAAAGTTTCTCCAGTAGCAGTCAGTGTTCCAGTGACTCTACCGAAGCCTCTGACTGAAGACTGTAGCTGTATGACAGTCTGATGCTAACAGATCCACGTCCAGGCAGCAGGTGACTTTTGGCAGTAACAGGCTGTTCTTAGTGAGAGCAGAAATACTTTTATTAGGATAAAAGTAAAAAGTTACGGTGTAGCAAAAGTAGATTTTCTCTGACAAATTACTCCAGTAAAGGTAAGAAGCTGCTGACTCACCTCTGGACCCCATCAGCGGGTGGAGCTGCTGACTCGCCTCTGGACCCCATCAGCAGGTGGAGCTGCTGACTCGCCTCTGGACCCCATCAGCAGGTGGAGCTGCTGCTCTGCTCCTCTCAGCCTGGCTGCCTGTGGAGATGCTGGAGTTTCATCTTCCTCTTTCTGGATCCATGGAGCTGATTTGGGGTCAAAGTTCAGGCTTTTCAAGGGTTAGAGACACTAATCAGCTGTTCCCACCCTGTTGCCATGGTTACAACAGCAGCAGCAGGATGTTACAGTCAACCTGGACAAACAGGAAACAGTTCAGTGACTTTAGGATCTGATCCGTTTCATAAATGATAACAGAAACACTGACTGAGGTTCTGATGGGCGGAACCATTTCTGGTTCTGATCCAGAATTACTGTAACTATTTGACCCGCTGCGGTGTCAGAGATCGTCTCTGTGACAGAGCGCCCGGCCGCTCCGGTATAAAACCAGGAGGTGGCGACAGGGCGGCCGCAGTCAGAGGAACCCCAGAAGAAGAACCGCCGATCCGGACCTCCAGGTGAAGAACCGACTCCTCTTCCTCATCATGCCTCCTGCCGCGGACCTGGGCCGGGCTCTGTGCGTCATCACCGGGGCCTCCAGAGGCTTCGGCCGCGCTGTGGCGCTGGACCTGTGCCGGCTGCTACGGCCCGGTTCGGCGCTGGTTCTGGTGGCCCGCTCCGGGCCCGACCTGCGGGCCGTCCAGGCCGAGCTGACCGAGTCCGAGGCGGGCCGAGCCGGCCTGAAGGTGGAGGTGGTGACGGCGGATGTAGGGAGGGTGGAGAGTCTGGAGGACATCGTGAGAACCAGCAGAAAAGTTTTTAACGACGAGATGCAGAAAATGATCCTGATCAACAACGCTGGTAATAACACATTATTATTATTATTAATAATATCGTTATTACTGTTAGAGAAGGATTTACGTCCTGCTGATGAACCAAGATAAGAGATAAAGTTTAAGATTTATACATATATATATATAAACAAAAAGCAAAACATTACAGATGAAAAAACTTATAAAAGATTTTCAGATAAAAATGCTAATAAATGTAGACAGAAAAGATTTAGATGTTATAGAAACAAATAAATCACTTTATTTATTAAATGTAAACTTTTATGAAAATAATTTTAAAAACTTTATTGATTACAGAAAAATAAATATTACACAAAATAAATTATGGTATAAAATTGATTGATATGCTGATCAGTAACGCTGCAGCTGATTGGCGGAACCATTGATGAGCATCAATCTGAAGCTCTGACGGATCTCGGGCCTCTGGGTTTGGGTCAGAACCAGCGCCGGGTTCCGGTTGGGTCAGAACCAGCCGGGTTCCGGTTGGGTCAGAACCAGCCGGGTTCCGGTTGGGTCAGAACCAGCCGGGTTCTGGTTGGGTCAGAACCTCTCTAACCTGGGTTCTCCTTCCCGCAGCCTCTCTGGGCGACGTCTCCAAGTACGTGAAGGGGTTCACGGACATGGCCGAGGTGGACGCCTACCTGTCGCTGAACGTCAGCTCCGCCATGTGCCTGACGGCGCGCCTGCTGCAGGCCTTCCCGCCGCACGCCGGGCTGCGGCGCTGCGTCATCAACGTGTCGTCGCTCTGCGCCATTCAGCCGTTCCGGTCCTGGAGCCTTTACTGCACCGGCAAGGCGGCGAGAGACATGATGTTCAAGGTCCTGGCGGAGGAAGAGCCGGAGCTGCGCGTGCTCAGCTACTCTCCAGGTGAGCTAGCTCTGCCTGATTCTAAGCTAGCCCTTCCTGACTCTAAGCTAGCCCTTCCTGACTCTAAGCTAGCCCTGCCCGACTCTAAGCTAGCCCTGCCCGACTCTAAGCTAGCCCTGCCCGACTCTAAGCTAGCCCTGCCAAAACTCTAAGCTAGCTCTACCTAGCTTTATGCTAACCTCTCTGAGTTTTCCATGCGTCTCCTTTGTCTCTGCTGTACCAGGACCGCTGGACACCGAGATGCAGGTGGAGGCCCGGACCAAGACGGCCGACCCGAGCATCAAGAAGACGTTCTCCAACATGTTCGCTCAGGGTCAGCTGCTGACCTGCGAGGCGTCTTCAGCCAAACTGATGAAGCTGCTGCTGGAGGACAAGTTCAGCTCTGGAGAACATGTCGACGTCTTCGACGTGTAGCAGCTGCCGAGTCGTTTTATTGTAGCGTCGATGTTGTGATGAAACTTTATAATTGATGTATCTTAATCCTGTCACTGTGGAAACGCTCCAACCTGCAGATTAGCGGCTGCTCCTTCAGACTAGCTGTTGCCAGACGTTGGTCAAATCTGACCAGACGGAAACGGTTCTCCAGTTCTTCATTTTCAAGTTCAGAACCTTAAACCGTTCAGAATCACTGACTTAGCAACCAGCATTGGCAAATGAGAAGGAGAGAACTGACTAGCGTTAGCATTGGAGAGGCTAGTGACTAGCATACCAAGGCTGATCACCTACTAGCCTGCCTTCTCTCTCTGCTGCACATTAGCCTTGGATTGGATAGGATAGCCTGTCCAATGCTAACCTAGCCTAGCTTAGGCTCTGCCTATGCAATGCTAGTCCTAGGCTATCCGTGCCAATTTACAACAGAAGAAGGAGGCTGTGATGGGTGTCCATCCTAGACATGCTAGTGGTTAGCCTCTCCAAAGCTAACACTAGCTAGTACTCTCCAGAGCCGATCGATCAGATCAGAAACTGGATCAATAGAAGTAGCCTCTGCTACCAGGAAGTAGCCGCTGCTGGGTCTCAATAGTCTTAAATTGGGCACTAATGTCTTTCCTTAGAGGTAGACGTCATAAAACTAGAAGAAAACTCAGAACCTGAAGAATTTTCTTAAAGCCGCAGAGAAACTTTTACAGGTTTTTTCTCCTTCGGTTGATTGGATGACAGATGAACCAAAGTGACTGCAGAAAACGGACCTGAGATCTGAAAAGTCGCGGTGAACATGAGAGGTTCTGGTTCTGGTTCTGGACCAGAAGCTGCAGTGGAGTCAGAATGAGAGACTTTATGTTGGACGGCGTCCAGATCAAACAGAACCTGGTTAAAGTTTAACCGAGTCCAAACCGAGCAGCTTGGACTTTAAGCTGCAGACGCGCCGCCATGTTGGTTCTCTGGTTCTGGACGGGGTTCAAACAGTGAAGCTGCTGTTCAGTCTTTAGTAGAATTTGTCCTGGGGTCAAAGGTCAGGCTAGAGGTTTGACTTTATGTCAGCATTTAATGGTTCCCATGACAACAGGAAAGAAACGACGCTTCAGGTCTAAAATGTTTTTTCCACGTCGTCACTGGAGACAAAACGGATCAAAGTTTTCCTGCTTTAGAAAAAAAAAACATTCCATGTTTATGGTGCCTTAAAAAGGTCAGGGGTCAGGGGTCAGGGGTCCCAGACTGACTAAATATTAACTCATGAACTGATCTGTCAGGATGTCAGCTGAGAAATACTGAAGAGGATGATGATGATGATGAAGAAGTGGAGCCCGACTGCATCGCTAAAGGAAACGGGAATCAAAATGGCGGAGAATCCATGTTGTGACGTCACTGGGTTTCTGTATTGATTATCCATTGATTCATCATTACTGATCTGATGGTTTGAATCAGGTTATTAACATTTCTGACTTTCTCACCTGACAGACAAAGTTTATTTTTCTACGGCGGGTTTGATTATTGCTGCTTTTGTCCTGATTATAGAAAGTTTAAATATTGTACTGTCCCTTTAAGAGGCTTGTCGAGTGTCGCTGCCGTGACGATGATCCACTTCCTGTTTGTTCCAGCATCAAATAAACCAGTTTAATGATTCAGGTTGTTTATGAACGGATGAGTTCATGTTTACTCTGCCGCTGCCTGGAGGTCAGAGGTCAGAGGTCAATCACACTGTCGATCCAGGCGTCTGACTGAACTTCCTGCATGTTCTGGTTCTGGTTCATGTCGGGTCAGGAAGCTGCTGGTCCCGGTCCGGTCCGGTCCGGTGGCAGTGAGGGCAGCAGCAGCTCCAGCTGATTGACAGCAGCAGCTGCCTGGGACCAAAATACCAGCAGGGGAACCGACCCAAACAAGGGTCCGACCCGGAGGGGCGGGGCTTCCCGGTCCCCCTGTGGGTCGCACCAAGGAGAGAGGCTGAGTCTCCTTCAGCCCGTCCAGCGGTACCGGTCCGGTCATGGAGCTGTTTGACGCCGGGGTGAAAGGTCGCGGCCTGCGGGCCAGCAGGGAGCTCAGCACCGGGGAGGTTCTGCTGGCCGAACCGGGCTACGCCGCCGTGGTCTACAGCAGGTGAGCCGGTACCGGACCCCCGGCTGGGTCGGGTTCTGCTGCGGTTCAGAGGATTTAAAGGCGTTTCTGCGATCTGATCTGGTTACCATGACGACTGTAACACGAACCGGACCGTGACGGGTCGAACCGGACCGGACCGGACCGGACCGGACTCAGCAGGAACCAGCTGGGTCACAAAAACATCAAAGATTCAGATTCAGTAAAATATCTGAAAATCAATAATTAACCCGTTTGATGAACTAAAGATCCGTTTAGAGATCCGTTTAGAGATCCGGTCGCTGAACTCGGATCGTTTTCTGGTGAATGTAGAAAATATTGGATCTGAAATCATTTAAATCACCTGGATTTTAACCGAAACAGATCGATGTTTTCTCAGCTCCAGCATTTCTGTTGACGTGAAATCGATACCTGATGACATCAGCTGATCAGGTGATCAGGTGATCAGCTGGTGATCAGGTGATGTCAGCAACAGAACAGAAATGAACAGAAATGAAGATTCAGGGAATCGAACAGGAAGCGAAGCAGCTGAATTATGTCCGATTATAGAAGCATAAAGTCGGAACTTTTCTAGAAAACGTGATAAAAAAAAATAAAGTAACGATTTAATAAAAATCCTTCAGGAAAAATAAATCTTAGACTTTAACATGAGGAACGTTGAACTTCTGCTTTGGTGTCGGTTTTAGAAAAAATGTATCTTTTAACTGATCAGGTGATAATCAATAATCGGAGAATCTCCATCAGCTTTTTATCATTAAAATGACTCATATTTACAAACTAAACTCGTCTTAATACTAAGAAAACCCATGAAAGTAAAAACTGGACCTGAAGGTTCTGCTGACCCGTCGGTTCTGCTGACCCGTCGGTTCTGCTGACGTTTCCACTCAGCGATCGATGGAGGATGGAACCATTGACGCTCCTCCCATCCCATAATGGTGGGAATCGCCATGGCAACCAGAGACATTCACCTCAGTCATGAATTGTATCTCATTCAGCTGCTAGCATAGAGAACAGTTTCTGGATTAGCAGCTGCATTAGCTGTGTAGCTTAGCATGCTAGCTGCTAGCTTTGTGTTTGTCCCAGTCTGGCCTCCCAGGTGTGCCACAGCTGCTTCCGTCGCCATGCCGACCTGCACCGCTGCGCCCAGTGCCGCTTCGCCCACTACTGCAACCGGACCTGCCAGACGGCCGGATGGGACGAACACAAGCAGGAGTGCGGCGCCATCAGGAAACTCGGGGCGGCGCCCAACGAGAACGTCCGGTGAGGGGGCACGACCTCTGACCTCCGGTCCTGGTGGGCTTTAGGCCAGAGACGGTGACGTCTGGGTTGTCTCATAATCGGTCAGAAAGAACAAAAGTCCTGAATGGATCCTGTAAAAATCAGATTGAATTGATAAATTTGTCTGGAGACTCACTAAACGTCACAGCTGGAGGTTTGGGACTTTTCCCCAAAAGATGCTGGACATCTGGACATCTGGACATTCCTGCTGTTAAACTCGTGTCCATGTGTCCCTGCAGTCTGGCCGGCCGGCTGCTGTGGCGCAGGAACAGAGACCAGGGCTTGGCGTCGGACGGTCAGCTGCTGGCCGTGGACCAGCTGCAGGATCACCTGCAGGACCTGCCTGAAGACCAGCAGGGGGCGCTGCAGGCCGACGTCCAGACCTTCCTGAGGTTCTGGTCATGTGGGACCAAGCAGCACCCGGCCGACTTCGTCAGACACGTCTTCGGCCTGGTCAGTCGGCCCGTCTCTGCCTGTCGCTGACCTCTCCCCTGACCTCTCTGCTGACCTCTCCCTGACCTCTTCCCTGACCTCTCTGCTGACCTCTCTGCTGACCTCTTCCCTGACCTCTGCCTGACCTCTGCCTGACCTCTCTGCTGACCTCTCCCCTGACCTCTCCCCTGACCTCTCCCTGTCCTCTCCCCTGACCTCTCCCTGACCTCTCCCCTGACCTCTCCCCTGACCTCTCCCCTGACCTCTCCCCTGACCTCTCCCTGACCTCTCCCTGACCTCTCCGTGTCTCTGCAGATTAAATCCAACGGACTGACGCTTCCTGACCAGAGGGGTCTGCAGACGGTCGGTCTGGGACTTTTCCCCAATCTGAGCCTGGTCAACCATGACTGCTGGCCCAACTGCACCGCCACCCTGAACCACGGAAAGTAGGTGATGTCTACGCTGCATCTAGTGAAGGTTGGAGGTCAGAGGAGGTCATGGAGGCAGTTTGAGAAGTTTAAAGGTCAGAAGGAGTCACTGTGAAACAAAAGGCTCCCGTTAAATCTGCAGACTAACGCTGACATCACGGATCCAGAAGGTCACGGGACCTTTCAGATTCATGTTTGTTCAGGACGGGTGGAGGTGAGACAGCGGTGAGGTGTGAGGGACAGACGGACACGTCTCACCAGTTCCACCTGAAGGTGGGAAAATGTTTGGGGAAACATCTGGACGTTAGCAGTGTAGCAGCACCTTGGACTGACAGTCAGAAGCAGGAAGTTGTTGTTACAGACGCCATGAAAACTGTAGCATGAAACAAAAGGATACAGAACTGTTGGACCTGCTCATGTTACGTACAAATCAACACATTAACATTCAAGCATACAACAAACAAAACGCTGTGACCCCAACTCGTCACAACCAGCGACATTTTACTGCTGGTAACATTATATAACCCATCAACTCTGCACATACACACCTCACTCTGCTCTCCAACGGCGCCATTTTGAAAGATTTTGTCCGGTTTCCTCTCGACTCTAACTCTGTCCCGCCGAGCCCAGCAAGAACAGGAAGAGTAGAACCACAAAAAACACACGAAGAAAAACGCCGCCTCATAACACAAAACCGCCACTAGGTGTCACTTTTGTACCAACGAACGAACAAAGCAATCGACTCATCAGCCATTTACAAACAGGTCCTGATGTCCAAAGAAACAGCCAGAGACAAACCGATGAGACACCTTGATCTTAGCTGTGGGTGTTTTTGTGGAACCTGTCAGCCATTCAGACCGGGTCTCTGGTTCTGAACGGCTCGGTCCGTTGGTCCAGATTCAAGTGTTTCTTTGACTCCTAACAAACTAGATCCAAACTCGGCCGCCCAGTTCTGAGCTCTCTGGTCAGTCTTGTCCCTACAGGGAAGCAGAGGAGGACGGTGCCATTGGATGGACGGCAGGGTCCAAACCGGACAGGAGCCCCGTCCTACACAGGACAGACAGACAGACCCACTCTTAAGGACAAACTAGACAGACCAACGCAGACCGGACTGGTCTGTTGGAGACCAGAGGAAGATGGTTGGACATCCTGAGAGGACGGACAGTGGACATGTTGGATGTAGATGATCCAACTGCAGTTTGAGAGTTTGAAGACGGATTCAGTCCGTTGGCTGTTGTCCATCAGAGGACACGGACTGATTGTCTCCGACAGAAATAAACATTTCAATGTTTGTCTTTTGCAGCCAATCAGCTGTGAGCTCCACCCTTCACTCTCCGCTCAGGTGCGTACCGCAGGTCATTTCCGCCGCACTAATCAGCTCCACCGAGCAGAACTGAGGTCTTCCTGCGTTGGTCTGTGCAGGATGGAGCTGCGCGCGCTGGGGAGGATCCGGCAGGGCGAGGAGCTGACCATCAGCTACGTGGACGCCTTGAACCTGTCGGCGGATCGCCAGAAGCAGCTGAAGGAGCGTTTCCACTTCGACTGCAGCTGCGATCGCTGCAGCCGCCGTGTCGGTGACGACCTGATGGCCGCAGCTGCCGAGGCGAAGGTCAGTGAAACGTTCTGGGTTCTTCTTCAGGACGTCACCTTCCTCTCCTCACCGGGTTTTCCTCACAGCCCTCTGCGGATGCGGTGAAGGAGGTCAGCGCCTTCAGTAAGGAGACTCTGGAGAAGGTTGAGGAAGCTCGTAGAGACGGGGATCACAGCCAGGTAGGCCTGCGTCCTCCCGGTCCGTCTCTGGCCGTCTCAGTCTGAGCGTCTCTGCTGCCTCTCAGGTGCTCAGGTTGTGCCAGGAGTGTCTGGAGAAGCAGCGGGACGTCCTGGCCGACACCCACCTGTATAAACTCAAGCTGCTGTCCGTCCTGGCCGAGGTGCTGACCTACCACAGGCAGTTCTCTGAGGCTGCAGGATACGCCCGCAAGATGGTGGAAGGATACGCGTGAGTACATCAGCTCCACCAGAACATCGAGCAAATGGAAAGTCTGAGTGATGTGAAGAAATGTTCCTGTAGGCGGTTTCACAGTTGACCCGGTTCAACCAGAGGAGAAACCAGCTGCTGGTTCTCTCTGCTCTGAGTCAAACCAGCCTGTTCCCCTCCTGGCCTGTGGGGGCGCTGCACCAAGAACCACTGAAGGAAACGACACTGAAACCTCTGAAGACGCTGAGAGCAACTTCCTGCTTCACCAGATGGAAACAAGATGGAGGCGTCAGGTTTTAGTGTTCAGCCAAAGACTAAAGAGAAATTAACCGAACCGTTAGCGAAGTTTGGAGGACCAGAGTTAGCTTAGCGTTCACACCGCACCAACCGAACCGGACTTTGACTAGACAGACGGACAGGAGTTGGGTTAAAGCAGCCTGAAGGTCTGATTCTGGTCTTCTCTGAGTTTCTGCTTCCTCCCAAACAGGAAGTTGTACCACCCGAACAACGCCCAGCTGGGCCTGGCCCTGATGAGGTCAGGGGTCACCCACTGGCACGCCGGGCAGGTGGAGGTCGGCCACAAGATGATCTGTGAGGCTTACCGCATCATGATAGTCACTCACGGGCCGAACCACTCCATCACCAAAGACCTGGAGGTACGTCCCGCTGCGTCCAGCAGGCCCGTTCTGCAGGACGGCCGGTTCCTAACCCGACTCCGTTCCCCTCCAGTCCATCCGGGCCCAGACGGAGGTGGAGCTGAAGGCGCTGAAGGAGAACGTCCTGGACATGAAGAACCTGCCGGTGACCAGCAGCAGCTCGGCCCAGGAAAACACCAAGGACTTCCTGCGCCAGCAGTGACGGCTCCGACGGCGCCGGACCTTCACCGGGTTTACCAGAACCGCTGCAGGCAGAAAATACGGAAATATCTGCAATAAAACTGGAGCCATTCATGATTTCATCTTTTTATGAATATTAGAGGATGAATTTACCTCCTGATCCAGTCCAAGGGTTTTCCTTCAGACAACTTTGAAGCATAAACATTCATGAAATTTCAAACATATTTTTATTCATATTGCTAATAAAAACAACAGAAACAGGAAACAGCGAACGAGGAAAGCCAGACTCCAGGCCGGGTTTGAAAACCTGATAATCTCAGTAAACCTCGGTGTCGTCTGCATAGAGAGGAAGTCTGACAGGAAACAGAACCTCAGCGAACTGAAAAAAAACCTTCACTTCCTGTTTTTAATTAAAAAAAGACTAAGACTCAACAGAAACACCGAAACCTCATTAAATAAGTTTAAAATCTTAAATTAACAGAAGTAGAAAATAATTAGTGTGAATGTTCTTCAGCAGCTGCATATGGAGTCAAACTCCTGGATCAGTTTTTATTCCAGCAGAAGCTCAGATTAAAGTTCAGATTAAACCTGATTACAGAACCAGAACCAGCCGACCGAGAAGCCCCGCCCCCTCCGTCTCATTGGACGACGCACAGCTCCGTGCTGGACTGACTGTGAGTCTCGTCCGTTTTGTCTTTCTGAGTCCTGTCTCCTGAGTCCGGCCGGCCCGCAGGGGGCGCTACGCTCTGCCGCAGCTCCATCAGCAGCTCCTTCCCGTCGCTCGCCGGCAGGTTTCCCAGGAAGTACTGAGGCGCCAACTCCACCAGCCTGCAGAGGGACGTCGGAACCGAGAAACAATCAACTACAGGAGTTAGACCAGTTCATTATCCATGTCTCTGAAACGTGGAGGGTCACGTTTTATGATTTAGGATATTTTCATGGTAAACGATGCAGAGTCAGGATTTTTGCTATAACTCCTTAAAAACTGAAGTTTTAATAATTTCTGAAGACAAATTTGGAAAAAACTTTTTCTTTCAGTTAGAAAATGGATTGATGAGCAAAAATTTAGAGATTAGACAACAGACAGTAGAAAATAACCATTAGTGCGCTAGCATTAGCACGCTAATGACCAAACTAGCATGCTAATGTGCTAATGGTTCAACTAGCATGCTAATGATCCAACTAGCATGCTAATGGTCAAACTAGCGAGCTAATGATCAAACTAGCATGCTAATGATCCAACTAGCATGCTAATGGTCAAACTAGCGTGCTAATGATCAAACTAGCATGCTAATGGTCAAACTAGCATGCTAATGTGCTAATGGTCCAACTAGCATGCTAATGCTGATATCTGTAGATAATTCTGTTAATATTTTGGCTCATTTGTCTGACAGGACACGTTTACAGTTTTAATCTACATGAAAAAAATGGATTATATTTATTCTTATTTTGGAAAAAGTTACATAATAAGAATATTAAAACACATGTTGGCCGAACAGCAGGAGGTAATTTGACCACATGATGTAAAACTGAAGGAAGAAAAGAAACGGACAGAGAAGAGGCCGGGTTCTGCCGGCGCTCAGAGCAAAGGTCAGTTTCTACAATGTAAAGTTATTTTTGGACGCTTAGAAACATTTAAATATGCATTTCCTCTAGTGGCCACCTGATGGCGCTGCTGGTGAAAACTCAACCCAAACTGACCCGAGTGTCTGTCTCTTTAAGAACTCATTCTGCCTCTGATTGGAGTTTCATCAGTAAAGTAGCTTTGAAATGATCAATCTGATTAATCGCGATGAATCGATTATTGAAAGAAAACAACTGATTAATCATTAACTGCAGAATACAGACTCAGCCATTTGCTGAACGATCAACACAGTCACAGCTGTAATGGAGACAAAACTAAACATCATATAAACATTTTGGATATAATTAATCATCAGAATAACCGATTAATCGTCATAATAACTGATTAATCGATTAATCATCAGATTATTTGACAGAATATTCTCTCCAGTGATCTGTAGCTGCGTCTCTGTCGTGTTTCTGTGAGGAATAAAGTCGGCAGAGACTCAGACTCACATCTGGGGATGAACCTCGGAGGCGATGCGGATGCAGTTGTCCCGGGAGACGGTGAACTCGTGGTAGAGGACCCAGCTGGGTGGACTGGGAGGACTGGGAGAACTGGGAGAACTGGGCAGTGGCTGCCGGCAGCGGTAGGAGGAGAACGGGTGGAGGTGAGCGACGTGGCGATGGGTCAGCAGGAGGTAGTTACCGGACCCGTCCACATCGTGAGCCACCTGAGGAAGAGGAGGAGGTGAGGGAGGTGGCGAAGAAGGGGCGGGGCTTCTGAAGGGTGTACTTACTTTGAGGAAGAAGCCTGAGATGAGGGCGCGTTTGATATTGGTGCAGTTGTCCTGGCAACCGAAGGCGGGCGGGGAAACAGGAAGCTCTATCCTCTGCATGACCTCCAGAAGCTCCGCCCTGATGACCCCGGCGAGCCGCAGCGCCGCGTGGCTCAGGAAGGTGGCGCCGCACCACGCCTCGTCCTCGTTATCTGTGGGGACAACGGAGGGACGTCAGGAGACGGAGACACCGGGACAGAGGACCTGGGGGCCGGCGGCGGGACGCACGCTCCAGGAAGGCGTTGTAGACGTTGATGAGGGTCAGGTGATCGCCCTCCGGGTGCAGCAGGGGGCGCCAGGCGGCGGTGGCAGCTTCCTGTCTGCTGGGGTCAGGAGACAGGAAGCAGGAAGGGGCTGGAACAGAAACAGTTCGGTCAGAGACGGACAGACGGACGGACGCTTCAGTCCTCAAGAGTCCAGGTTCACTTCCTGCTACCACCACCATCTTTTTCCTGTCTTTCCTCCTCCTGTTTTATCCATTTTATCCAGAGGTGACCACATTTATGCTAATGCGCTATTAGCTAAGCTAATTTGTCATCTTAGCATCCCCCGAGTTAATTTTAACCAGATACATTTTAAAGTGCTAATTTACTGAATACCTGGTTAGTGTAGAGATTTAACTTTAGCTTCTGCTACGCTCTACAACTTGGTATAGCATTTTTAGCTTTAGCTTACACTGAATACTAAAGCGCTATAGCATTACCTTATGCTAAGTACCATGTTGGTGAGTGATTTAGCGTTAGCGTAACTGACATTTATGACCAACTCTTTAGGGATAGCGGTGCTAGCTGTTCAGTTAGCGGTGCTAGCTGTTTAGTTAGCTCTGCTAGCTGTTCAGTTAGCGGTGCTAGCTGTTCAGTTAGCGGTGCTAGCCATCTCTTCGTCTCTTCATGTCGTTCCTTCTTCCCTCCCTTTCCCAACACCACGGACAGTAAAATCCATCAGTCTGCAGACCGACTCTCAGGATGTCTGCAGACCTCCTCCTGTCCTTCCTCACCTGTCAGCATGGCGGCGATGGTGAGCAGCTCCTCCACGCAGTCGTACTCGCAGGCGGCGATCAGTGCTTTAGCTAGCGGCGGCTCCAGCGGCAGCTCCGACATGATGATCCCGACCTCAGACAGATTCCCGTCGTCGTCCAGAGCGGCCAGGTAGTCCAGGTCCTCCAGGGCCTGCATGAGCGCCTCCGGAGCTGCAGGGACAGGGGCATCAGAACCGGGACCAGACCCAGACCCAGACCCAGCGGGCGGTACCTGGCCGGTCCAGGAACTTGCACTGGCCCATGTCTGCGATGTCGAGCCTCTTCAGCAGCAGAACCAGGTGGCTCAGGTTCTCCTCGGTGACTCCGGGCCCGCGGGCCTCCGCCATGCCGGACTCGTACCGGACCTGGGAGTACAGCCGCAGACACAGCCCTGCAGAGGGGGACACGCCGTCAGGAAACCGGCCCGGTCCACCAGAACCGGAACCTGTGGACCTACCGGGCAGCTGGCTGTTGACCCGCTCGGTCCTCATGTCCGCCTGGTGCCGGCTGATGCTCCTCAGGACCTGGGAGTTGGCCCGGATCTGAGGGTTGTAAACCTGGAAGCGGCACAGAGAGAAGCGTCCGGTTCAGAACCGACCCGACCCAGATCCCAGGTTCTCCTCCAGAACTCACCGTCTTCAGCTGCAGACCCGTGTCCACCACGTATCGGACCCCCTGCAGGGAGAACGACGCCTCTCCCAGCGCGTCGCTGAGGATCACCTTCCTCCTGACGCCGGCGGCGCTCTCAGACGGGTCGCCGTCCTTCGGCTCGGCGCCGGGTCCGGACTCGTAGACCCGCTGGGCCAGGCCGGCCAGTCCGGAGTGGAGCGGGAGGAACCGGAGCGACCCGAGCTGAGGACTCAGAGCCAGAGACTCCTTCTGCAGCAGAACCACGCACTCCTCCACCTCCTGCACCGACACGGAGAACCGGGTCAACCCAAACATTTGATGCCTGCTGCCCCCGGTGGTCAGCAGCCGTAACAGCAGCTAACGCCGCTTCCTGCTTCCTGGACAGGAAACCAACAGGTTAACCCTGCAGGTCTCTTTGGGTCGCTGCTCTTTGTGTTCAAACTGCAGCAGAACCGGGTCAGAACCGGGTCAGTCGGACCGGTTCCCCTTTGTTTAAAGCACATAACCACCAGAACCGGCGGATCGCTGACAGCTCTCAGGTTTCACCTTTACTGGGTCACAGCAGCTGATTTACCAGGAGAAACTAACTCATGAATCATGAACGACTATTATTCAGAAAACATTTCAGTATCTTTTCTTAACATTTCTATTCTATTTCTGCGTTTCTATATAATATCTCCACATCGCTGCCCGTCTACCTGGGCGTCGGCCAGGAACACCATCACGTCTCCCTGCTCTCCCCTGCGGTGCAGGTCCAGCACCGCGTGGCAGGCGCCAGACACCGGGTCCCTCCCAGAGGACGGCTCCCGGTACATCACCTCCACCTGGCGCGGGGGCCGATCGGGCCCGTCCAGGGCCAGGTGTGGGACGGCGGGGCCCAGGAAGGCGGCGAGGCGCGGCGCCAGCGTCGGGTGGGCGAGGAGGACGACCCTGAAGCCGTCGGGTCGCTGGCGGCAGACGTCACACAGCAGGCCCAGCAGCACGTCGGTGGGAACGGTTCGCTCTTGCAGCTCGTCCAGAACCACCAGGTGGTACTGCCGCAGCAACGGGTCCGACATCATTTCCTCCAGCAGCAGCGAGTCGCTGACGAACCTGCAGGGCGGGAGGGGGGAGAGAGAACGAGCGAGGATCAGCAAGACGGGATTCAAACCGACAACGTAAAGGAGCAGCATTCTGTGTTTTCTAGACCAAAACTGAAAAATAAACTGATTCCTTGACAGACTATGAACTCCGTCACTTCAGAAACATTTTCTCTGGCTGCTGCGGATCGGTGTTAAGCTGGACGTTACTCTCTGATCTGCCGTTTAAAACAAACCGATTGGCTGTTTGAGAGAACTGAACTCATATCTTCCCTCCCACCACTGAACGTCCTGCTCACCTCAGCAGGGTGTCAGGTGTGCAGCCGTCGTCATGCGACACCCGGTATCCGACCTCCAGGCCCAGACTCAGGTCCATCTCGTCGGCCACGCGCAGCGCCAGGCTCGGCGCCGCCTCAGGGTGCGGCTGGGAGCAGCAGACCAGGCCGTGGGAAAACTCAAAGGACAGAGCGAACTCCACGCACCACTGCGCCACCTGCAGAGAGGGGGCGCTGCTGAGCACAGGGCAGGAGCATCAAGGCCGTCTGGGTCTGATCACAACAAACATCCCAGGAGAAAAAGCTTTTCATTCATAACCAGGAGCCAAACAAACATCACATCCTGGAGAGCAGAGTCAATATTTGATCAGAGATCAAGCAGCGGGCGCAGTCACCATGGCAACAGACAGCAGCTCCACACAGCAGGCCGACCACAGACTGAGCAGCCTGGGGTCAAAGGTGAAGCTGCACCAGGAAGGAAGCTGAAAGGAGGGCAGGGCGTCTCTGGCTGAATGGAGCTTCGGGTTACAGCAGGGAGTGAATTCGACCTGACGTCCATCAGCCTGAAGGGAGAGGCGTTACCATGGCAACCAGGAGTCAAACAGGTGCAGGGAACTGATTCACTTCTCTAATCTACTGGTGCCGAAACTTTGTCACAAACTGTTTGGAAACTATAATTATTAATCGTTGTTGTGATCCAGGAATCGGTCCAATCCAGAGGAACGTCCAATCAGGAGCAGCTATTTCACCTGAAACCTGCTAACATTAATCCAGGACCAGCAGTGGGAACGCTAGCTAACGGCTAGCTCCCATAGCACCAAACATGAGATACGTTAATGCTAAATCGCTATGCTAACAGGGTATTTAATGGAAGCTAATGCTAAAGCATGATACCAGCATGGTGTTTAGCAGAAGCTAACGCTAACCAACTGTTGCATGGTTCCTGTGGATCCAGGTTCTTCTCAGTTCGGTTTCCAGATCCTGATTGGTTCCTCATGTCTTCATTTTAACTGAGGCTGCTTTCATCAGAAACACATGGTTGCCATGACGATATGCATCTCTCTACAGAGCTAACGTGGCTAGCCTCCCCTGCTAACCAGCAGCGTTCCTCCCTGCTTACCTGTGTGCTCTTCCCGGCTCCACTGGACGCGCTCAGCAGCACCATGCTGTGGCTCTCCAGATGCTCCAGGAGGCTCTGGCGCAGCCGCCACACCGGCAGCCGCCGCCGCTGCTCCAGCAGGGCGTAGTAACGCGAGGAGAAGGGCAGGCCGTCGTACGGGTTGACCTCCAGGTCGCCCAGGCCTCCCTCATCACCGTCGTCGTCCAGATCCCCGGACAGCAGAGACGAGACGGACAGCGAGTCCAGAGCCGAGGGGGCGGAGCCGCAGGGCCGAGGCGATGACATCATCGGTTCAGGGAGGAGCCTACCTGCAGAGGAGCAGGAGAGGAGGACTGAACCGTCGTCATGGCAACATGAACCAACGGATTCATCAATGCTTTCATCAGACAAGAAACCAGGACCTGGATCAGAACCAGAACCAGGACCTGAACCTGGACCAGGACCAGAACCAGGAACTGGATCAGAACCAGGACCAGGATCTGGACCTGAACCAGAACCAGAACCAGGACCAGGACCTGGAGCAGGACCAGAACCCCTCTTTGTGATTCTGTAGCCGTTTCTACAGAACCACAAAGAACCGAGTCCGGAGAATCTGCAGAACAATCCAGAAAATACTGGAATTACATTCTGAAACTGAAGAATAAAATCCATGTTTAACTCGGCTGGACCCAAAGGTGCTGCTGGTTCTGACAGAACCGGGTCAGAACATCCAGTTTCATCAGGTGGTGATGCTGCGGGCTGGAAGGCTCTGCAGTAGCAGTCTGTGTAGCAGCCCATCCAAAGAGGCCTCTGACTGAAGACTGCTGCTGTGTTTGTCTGTCCTGAATGACATCATCAGCTGCTAGCAGCTCTGCTAATCCTCCTCCTTTGCTTTAAACCTCTGCCTGAGTGAGACGGTTTGGGGTCATAGTTCAAGATGATGCTAATCAGCTGCTACCAGCTGTAAAAACGATACCTTGTTGCCACGGTTACGCATCATTACTGTCTGGCAGTAAAGAAGCGGAAATCCAGAGGCTGAAAGAAGGACAGTCTGGTCATAATGTTTTGTCTGGTTTAGAGAATGTGGATCAGTGTGACGTGGATGCTTCCGGAGGTCAAAGGTCACCTGGTCTGAGTGACCAAAGGGCGGAGCCACATCACCACAGCCAGACCTCCAGCTCCAGGTGAACAACCTCCATAAATGAGGAGCTAAAATGTCCCGCGGTCTTTGAACACAGCAACATTCAGAGGCTTTTTAGCTTTTAGCAATAAACAGTTAATATTCAGCCAGCAGCAGCGAGTCAGCTGACGGTCACACCAGCTCCAGTTAACCAGGAAGAACCAGGAAGAACCAGAAAAAAACAGAATAACCGCAAGAATAAGCAGCAGAACCCGGGTAACCTGTCCGCCCGCCCCTTACCTGCTCTGAGTCATACCGGGAGACAGGTGAGGAAACCCGGGGAGACGCTCCACCTTCAGCCCGCTGCTGCTGTCGTGTCAGTCCGCCCCGAACATACCGAGCACCCGCTAGAAAAGAACCGCGACAGGAGGCAGACAGGGCGGGCATCCGCTCCCCGAGCGCCCCTGAGGATCCTGACCGCTGCCGGTGCTTCAGCTGACGGCTCCCGGAGGCAACAACAGGCGGAGGAATCCGGCGGCTTCAGCGACCAGCCGCCATGTTGGCTCTGCGCTGTCAAAGCCCGCGCTGCGTTCAGGTGTCCTGGGACACCGCAGTGACGGAACCGAACCACACGGAGCGCTTGAAGGGAACCTCTAGCAATTATTTCGAGGTTCATTTACTACATGGTGACTCTATAGAGTTACTGTGTAATTTACTTCCATGCTGCAGAAGTAAATTAGCTTCAAGCTAAATTTGGCCATATTTAGAAGTACTTTGTGTTCATTTATAAGCTGTAAACTCTTCCTTTTTCAAATGAACGAATCTGAAGTGGGAAAAGAGAAAAGCACCAGAGGAAATAAATCAAATGTGGAGCCGCCGGCTCCATCAGTCCGATTTATTACAGGCAGTTTGAACACCAGTTACCAGTTTCTGTTAGCCGTTAGCTCCCTGATGCAGGTGTTTAGTAATATTCTAGGATTAATCAGCTGCAGCTTTAAGCCTAAAGTTGCTCATCATGTCAGAAACAAACCAAAGAAATGAGACGGAGCGAAACGTGTGGAGTTTCATTCAGGTTCAATTAGATCTTGAACATTTATTAAACATCCTGACATGTAAGACTGAAAAACTGAAAATAATAAAACAGATTTATTATAATTGTATGGAAATCAATAGATGTAAAAGTTACAATACGTCTCAATTAACAACTAAATTTTAATATTTCGATAAAGTGAAAGGAATCAAGAGTGGATTAAAATGAAATGATTTTAAATCAGTTTTAACTCTGCAGCACTTCAGGCTGCCTTTAGAGACCGGCGTCCAACACGAGGACGTCCTCAGGACAACGTCCTCGTGTTGAGACGGTCTCTGATCTCTAACCGTCGTCAGGACAACGTCCCTGAGGGACAGGAAGTCGTCAGAAGCGTCTCTATGGATTCTGAGGGTAACAAAGTCCTCCGTTCTTCCTGGTTCTGCTCACAAACTGGATCCAGTCCCTCAGACGCTCCTCCCAGTCCTCGCACCAGTCCGCGCTCCTCTCCAGGTTCTGGTACCGGGTGGGTAACCGGTCCAAAGCCAGGACGGCCTCAGGGGGGTCAAAGGTCAGGCCGGCCTTCTCCACCGCCGCCTGGAACTTCGCTGGAGACGCCGTGGCGACGTAGCATCTGCAGCCAGCAGGAGAAACCAGAGAGAAAACATTCAGCTACAGGTGGACCTGAACCGGACAGAACCGGACAGGACCGGGCAGGACCGGTTAGAACCGGGAAGAACCGGACAGAACCGGACAGAACCGTGCAGAACCGGGCAGAACCAGACGGAACCAGTTAGTACCGGACAGAACCGGACAGAACCAGGCGGAACTGGTTAGAACCAGTTAGTACCGGACAGAACCAGACAGAACCGGGCAGAACCGGGCAGAACCCGTTAGAACCAGACAGAACCCGTTAGAACCAGACAGAACCACACAGAACTGGACAGAACCGGTTAGAACCAGACAGGACCGGTTAGAACCAGTTAGAACCGGTCAAAACCAGACAGAACTGGGCAGAACCAGACGGAACCAGTTAGTACCGGACAGAACCGGACAGAACTCTGAACTAATAAAGGTTTTCATTTCAAAACACTTTAAACTGTTTTAATATTTTTTGTACTTATTTTTCATATTTTACTATATTGTAAATAAATAAAATCAATTTTATCAATATTTTAAAGAAATGCTGTTAGACAAAAAGAGTAAACTGAATAAACTGAGACTGAAATAAAAGTAATAAAATATAAAATAAATAAAGTGTGAACAGTTCTTATAGTATAATAATAAAAATTGGAAATAAAATATTTAAAGCAACTTAATAAATTAATAAATATTCTGAGGTAAAATAAATGAGAGAAAAAAACAAAATGAAGTTAAATTAAATGTAAGAAATAAAACTGAAAAATAAATTCAGGTAAAATGTTGACCATTTAAAATGTAATATCAAATATTTAATAACAGAACAAAACAAAATAACAATAAATAAACGGATTAATTGACTAACTAATGAAAGTAAAAGCGTCAGAATGAGCAGCCCCTCCCCGACCTGTTTCTGGCCGGGCTGTGGGTTCTGTGGTAGTGGTGCCAGACGCCCACGGCCGTGTGGGGGCACAGCAGGTACTGGTTCTGCTCCCAGCACCGCCTCATGGTCTCCAGGATCTCCGGGTCGCTCACGGCGCCGGTCACCAGAACCTCGGCCAGCTGGGAGAACCACAGAGGAGACGGTTACTGCCGCTGCCGGTCCGGTCGGCCTCGGGGTTCTGGAGGACCGGTACCAGTCTGCGCTGGTTCTCCGGCAGCCTGAGTCGATGGGAGCGCTGGAACTCCTCCATCATGGTTCTGATGGCGGCGCCGTCCTGGTCCAGCAGCAGCCAGAAGACCCGCTCCATGTTGTACGGGTCCTGAAGAACAGAACCAGAACCAAGATGGCTTCTTCAGTTAAAGTTTTATTGATTTATAGTTTAGAGACAAACGGAGAAAATCTGTTTAAAATCTGATAATTTAACATTTAATTCTCTGAAACTTTCACTGAAAACAAGAAACAGAAAATAATAATAATAATAATAATAAACCAGCCTGTTTATTAAAGCTAATTAAACAATAAAATTCATAATATGTACGGAATAAATATCATGAACACAGAAACTAAACTGCAATAAATAAATGTGATAAAAACATTTTATTCCTGTGTTATTAGGATTTTAATCTGGTTTTATCAAAAATCTTTTTTGATTTTTGCCAAAATTAAATGACAGAGAGAAATAAAGTTACTTAAATAAATGACCCAGTAATGGACCCGGTTGGTTCCGGTTCCGGTCACTCAGCGGTTTACCTGAATGTCGATGGCCGGAGCCAGAGTCCGGGCGACGCTGGGCGCCATGGAGAAATCGCCGCGGGTTACCGTGCGATGCACGATGTCGTTAGCGTTCACCATGGCAACCAGCTTCAGCGGCAGGCCCATCCGCAGCGCGATGAAGGCAGCTGAGAGCAAAAACTACAAACATGGAGGAACGTCTGCGGCTTCAGGAGGACGACCAGATTTTAAACTGTCACTGACAACAAAACCGTTTAAAGGATTTAAAACGGTAAAGTTCTGAACCCGGCGTTGGTCCGACTTACCCTCATGACATCACAACACGGCGCCGGTGACCCAGTTATTACCGACATGATCCTGAAATTAACTGGACTAAAAATAATAATCCAATAATAATAAACCGATCAATAAATAAAACATGAAATTATCTCAGCTGTGAGGAAATGAAACCTGAGCAGGAGGTTCTGTTGGTTCTGATCCAAACCCACCTGTGATGTTTCCGGCTCCTCCGGTCGGAACCACCACCTCCAGCTCCGGCAGCGGCCCAGGTTCCGGTCCAGGCTCCGGTCCAGGCTCCGGCCCAGGCCCCGCCCCCCGCTCTGGCTCCGCCCCCAGCTCTGGCTCCGCCACCCGCTCTGGCTCCGCCCCCGGCTCTGGCTCCGCCCCCCGCTCTGGCTCCGCCCTCAGGCCGCTCAGCTCCAGGTAGGCGTAGAAGAAGTGAGCCACCTGGATCATGACTCTGGACCAGTTGACGGAGTTGAGGCTCATCAGGCCGTGGGTCCGGACCAGGTTCTGGTCGGAGAACAGGCGGCGCAGGGGCCGGTCGATGTCATCTGAGCTGCCGTCGGCTGCGACAGAACCGGGCCGGGTCAGATGGTACCAGAACAGAACCGGGCCGGGTCAGATGGTACCAGACCAGAACCGGGCCGGGTCAGATGGTACCAGAACAGAACCAGGCCGGGTCAGACGGCACCAGACCAGAACCGGGCCGGGTCAGACGGTACCAGGACATAACCGGGCCGGGTCAGACGGTACCAGGACAGAACCAGGCCGGGTCAGATGGTACCAGAACAGAACCGGGCGGTCAGATGGTACCAGACCAGAACAGGGCCGGGTCAGACGGTACCAGACCAGAACCGGGCCGGGTCAGACGGTACCAGACCAGAACCGGGCCGGGTCAGACGGTACCAGACCAGAACCGGGCCGGGCCGGAGGGCGGGCCTACCTGCGAACACGTGGACGTTGTCCTCCAGGCAGGACGTCATGTGTTTCTCCTGGACCGCCGTGATCCGACCCCGAGGGAAAACCACCAGAACATCCAGACCCGGCAGAGACCGGGCGCTGCGGACGGCCGACCCGCCGGTGTCTCCTGATGTTCCTGAGAGCAGAACCGGGTCAGAGGTCACGATCACAGAACATCCATTAAACCCTAAAGCAGGACAGCAGCTGCTGGTTCCTCCACCATAAAACTATGAAATAATAATTATCTGTTTTAATTACATATCTCATTATTTATTATCATTATTTTATTTTATTTACTCATTTACTTTTTACTTTTTCTCATAAAATTTTATATTCATTTAAATCTGTTTTTAATCAGAGGTCAGAGGTCAGAGGTCATGTCTCAGGGATGTTTCTTACCAACCAGGACGACGGCTCTGCTGCCGTCTCTCCGCAGGAAGTAGTGGAGGAAGTGGACGGTGCAGCTCATGGCCAGATCTTTGAACGCCAAAGTTTCTCCATGGAAAAGTTCCAGAACCGACAAACCGTCCTTCAGCCGGGCGATCCGGACCGAGTCGGGAACCGAGAACCCAGAGAGAGCTTCAGCGACGAGGCCTGGAGGCAGAAGGAGCCCGGATTCATTCACCCTGACCGAACCGGTTCATTTCGGGTCGGTTTGGTTCAGTTCGGGTCAGTACAGTTTGGTTCGGTTCGGTACGGTTTGGTTCAGTTCGGTACGGTTTGGTTCAGTTCGGGTCGGGTCGGTTTGAGTCGGTTTGTTTTGGGTCGGTTCAGTTCGGTTCGGTTCGGGTCGGTTTGAGTCGGTTCGGTTCGGATCGGGTTGGGTTGGTCGGTCGGTTCGGTACGGTTTGGTTCAGTTCGGTACGGCTTGGTTCAGTTTGGGTCGGTTCAGTTCGGTTCGGTTCGGGTCGGTTCAGTTTGGTTCGGTTCGGGTCGAGTCGGTTTGTTTTGGGTCGGTTCGGTTCGGTTCGGTTCAGTTCGGTTCCGGTCGGTTCGGTTCAGTTCAGTTTGGTTCAGATCAGATCAGATTGATTTGGTTTCGGTTCGGTTCAGTTTGGTTTGGTTCGGTTTGTTTTGGGTCGGTTCAGTTCAGTTCGGTTCGGTTCGGGTCGGTTCGGTTCAGTTCGGTTCCGGTCGGTTCGGTTCGGGTCGGTTCAGTTCGGGTCGGTTCGGGTCGAGTCGGTTTGTTTTGGGTCGGTTCGGTTCAGTTCGGTTCGGTTCGGTTCAGTTCGGTTCGGGTCGGTTCGGGTCGGGTCGGTTCGGTTCGGGTCGAGTCGGTTTGTTTTGGGTCGGGTCGGTTTCCTCTTTAATTCATTTCTACTCCATCATCTTTTCTTGCTCTTTTGGCCTCAACAAACTTAAGAAAATCTACAAAACTCTTCAGGAATAGAAAACTTTACATTTTTATCTTTAAGAAATCATCAAACTGAACTTTAAACTTTGTAGAAGGTTCCAGATAAAAACAGATTTAAGCCACAGAAACATCCACCTTCCCTCTGCGGCACCCCCACCCAGCAGGGGGCGCCATGACACAGAAACACAGCAAAGTAAATTTGCTGTTGATGACGTGATACAATGATAAAACATGACATGCTGGTGTTTTATTAAGGACTAATTTAACTAAATGTTGTTTTCTGTTCATGTTTCACACATTTTGGTCCAAAACATTCAGAAAACAGAACATGATAAAGTTACTGATTATTGCAGCTTCTGGTAAATAAATCTATACTTTTATTGAAGTTTTTCCCTCCTCACAGTCAAATCAGCATTTTTATGTGCTTCTGTAGTTTTATCCTTTTAATTATTTGGTTAAAACCTGGAACAGAATTTACTTAGAAAATACTTTAATAACATATTAATATAAATGGAAAGTTTGCATTTTTCCCAACTAATAAAGTAAAAAAAAAAGTTATAATTTGAGAGCAAAAACAAAATCTTTTCATAGGTAGAGTTGAGAAACTATAATACAGAAATAAAATACAATTTGAAGAGGGAAACTGAAACTAAAGTATTGATCCAATACTGATACAGTTTGTATTAATATCAATATTTTTGGATGAATCTGTGCAACTTCAGCAAGAAAATCTGACAATTATAATGAACCATAATCAACTGTTATGTTTCATGAACTCCATGCAGGAAGGAACCAGGCTGGGATCTGAACAGAACCACCAACAGAACCACCAACAGAACCTTAAGCAATCTGATGGATTCACTGCTTTGATTGATTTAAGTGTCTGTATTCTGCAGACTGGAACCAATTTTAACATTCAGCTGCTGGTGTTGGTGCTGCCTGTGTTGGTGCTGCCTGTGTTGGTGCTGCCGGTGTTGGTGCTGCCGGTGTTGGTGCTGTATGTGTTGGTGCTGTTGGTGTTGGTGCTGTCTGTGTTGGTGCTGCCGGTGTTGGTGCTGCCGGTGTTGGTGTTGCCTGTGTTGGTGCTGTCTGTGTTGGTGCTGTCTGTGTTGGTGCTGCCTGTGTTGGTGCTGCTGGTGTTGGTGCTGCTGGTGTTGGTGCTGCCTGTGTTGGTGCTGCCGGTGTTGGTGCTGTCTGTGTTGGTGCTGCCTGTGTTGGTGCTGCCTGTGTTGGTGCTGCCTGTGTTGGTGCTGCCTGTGTTGGTGCTGCCGGTGTTGGTGCTGCCTGTGTTGGTGCTGCCTGTGTTGGTGCTGTCTGTGTTGGTGCTGTCTGTGTTGGTGCTGCCGGTGTTGGTGCTGCCTGTGTTGGTGCTGCCGGTGTTGGTGCTGCCGGTGTTGGTGCTGCCGGTGTTGGTGCTGCCGGTGTTGGTGCTGCCGGTGTTGGTGCTGTCTGTGTTGGTGCTGTCTGTGTTGGTGCTGTCTGTGTTGGTGCTGCCGGTGTTGGTGCTGCCTGTGTTGGTGCTGCCTGTGTTGGTGCTGCCGGTGTTGGTGCTGCCGGTGTTGGTGCTGCCGGTGTTGGTGCTGCCTGTGTTGGTGCTGCTGGTGTTGGTGCTGCCTGTGTTGGTGCTGCCTGTGTTGGTGCTGCCTGTGTTGGTGCTGCCTGTGTTGGTGCTGTCTGTGTTGGTGCTGCCGGTGTTGGTGCTGTCTGTGTTGGTGCTGCCTGTGTTGGTGCTGCCTGTGTTGGTGCTGCTGGTGTTGGTGCTGCCTGTGTTGGTGCTGTCTGTGTTGGTGCTGCCTGTGTTGGTGCTGCTGGTTTGGTGTTGCTGGTTTGGTGCTGCTGGTGTTGTTGCTGTCTGTGTTGGTGCTTCTGGTTTGGTGCTGCCTATGTTGGTGCTGCCTGTGTTGGTGCTGTCTGTGTTGGTGCTGCTGGTGTTGGCGCTGCCTGTGTTGGTGCTGCCTGTGTTGGTGCTGCTGATGTTGGAGCTGCTGGTGTTGGTGCTGCTCACCCTCCAGGTCGTCTCGGGGGATCAGCTCCTCTGGGATGAACAGGGAAGCGACCTCCAGAAC
>CAEGAE010065195.1:0-39611 GCA_903067095.1 Girardinus metallicus | reverse complement strand
TTATTTTTTCTACACTTAGGGTTTAAGTATTAACTATTTTTAATTTCTGGGATATCTGTTTTTCTTTTTTTTTTGTTGGTAAAATCCCTTAAAGCCTCATGTATTATTGTGTCGTGCTTTACCCAAACAGTCACCAGTTTTTGTTTTGAAGGGAAGCAGGTCGGTGGTTCTGTTTAACCCAATGCATATATTAAACACTGCTAGCCTATTAACTGTTGCCAGTCCTTGTACTTACAGCCTGTGTTTCCCCCCCAGTTGTCACCACCGCCCCAGTACATCGACAAGCGTCTCACTTTGTATGCAAAGCTGAAAGCCGAACACGACGCTCTGATTGCAGAGAGAGCTGCGACGGATAGCAAGCCTATCAAGGTGACCCTGCCTGATGGGAAGGTGGTGGAGGCGGAGTCCTGGAAGACCACGCCGTACCAAGTGGCATGTGGAATCAGGTCAGCGTAATGATGGCTCTGCTGTAATTATAGTGGTATTACAGTTAATTTAAATGAAGCAAATAAAAAAGGGGGCTACCAAAATTTGATTGCCAAAAGCTGAACTGTGATGTATTGTTATTTAACATGTGATTATTGTTGCTCTCCTTTAAATAGTCCACATGACTTGTATTATTAAAAGCAGCAGTTGCCACCAGCCAGTCTTGTAGTTGTTTTATTAATAAGTTGATTAAATCATCTGGCCACAAGAAAGTAAAAAAAAAAAAAAAAAATCTAGATAAAACATTTTGTGTGTTTGGTATTCTTTGGTTATCTTAATCAATGATTCAATATAGAGTATATTCCTAGATATCGAAAAATCTCCACAAACCAAACAGTGTGTCTGTGATGTATTTATATAAGGTACACTTTAAAATTCAGTATTTTTATAGGAAATTAAGAAGTACACAATGGACTCTTAAGGGAAAGCTTGTTTTCTCTAGCTGCTTGTTAATATACCCCAAAATATAGCTATGTAAAACAAAAGCACACCAACTAGACGATATCCATTTGTAATGTTTATGTTGCATAAATTGTTTTTAAGTTTAATTTTGTGTATTAAAAAAATCCATGGTTTAATTTGTTTAATTGCTGGCAGTAGATATTTCTAAGTAGAAAATGTAATTAGTAACACCCTGTGACCATGGGAGCTGGAGCTTTCATTTTATACCTGTCATTATCAGCAGAGTTTAAAAGGGATTTCTATAGCAGCCATTCCCCAGTTGATATGTTCCTGTTCTTTACTTTGATGTGGAATATTTTATGTTTTACGGTGCAGCCAAGGCCTTGCTGACAACACAGTGATTGCCAAAGTAAACAACAGTGTGTGGGACCTTGACAGACCTTTGGAGGGTGACTGCAGCCTTCAGTTGCTCAAGTTTGATGATGAAGAAGCTCAAGCTGTAAGTTTTAATCATCGATGGTCCTGTTTTTGGAGAACTGGTAGAAACTGATGCATATTAAATTTCTGCATATGGTTATGATTACAAAAATCCCATCAGTTTTCTTGATTCAGTCTGAATCAGATATATTTATTTGGGAGTAATTTGGACATATTTGCAGTCTTATTTGTTGGTATCTTCCAAACTCTTTCTTTTTTCTTGTATATCTAGTAAGATTTCTCTGGCAATTATCTTGCTAGATGTATCTAAGGATAAAATCATAGTTGTAACAATAAGTAAATATTTTAATATTTTTCAAATGAATCACTTTGCTAATGATTCAATTTTAATTTTAACAGTATCCAATAATATCAAACAAAACTGTGTTTGATCAGTGATTCCTCCTAAAATTTCTTAATGGTGAAAGAAATGTGGATCATTGTTGAGAAATATTTGTATTGTAATTGTTGGCAAGAATTTGTGCTCTTTGAGAGTTTAGATAACTCAAAATGTGTTTACTGCATTCATAATAAGCACCAGAATAACATTGTTCAAACATGAAGTTTAGTAATCCAGTCAGATTAATGGCATCATTCAAAAGCTACTTTTAAAACTTTAGGATTTTTTTCCTACAAAAAACATCTTGCTGTTTTGTAAAACATATTTTGTAATGTCAAGAAATTAAATTTGAAAAATATACATGATTTATTACATCAGTTTGATTTGCCTTCGAATGTTCATCAATAATATAAGACGTATATATTATTTGCATTTAGTATTTAACTGGCTGACATTTTATAATAACATTTTAGGTTTACTGGCATTCCAGTGCCCACATCCTTGGAGAAGCCATGGAGCGTGTGTACGGAGGCTGCCTCTGCTACGGACCTCCGATTGAGAACGGCTTCTACTACGACATGTTTCTGGATAACGATGAGTGAGTTGCTCAGGTTTTGGGTTCAATTTTGTCAAGTAGTTTTGCTCTTAGTGAGTCTTGTGGGTGTAACGTGTGTAGCAGGTTCTATAAGATTGGTGACTAACATGCCTCAGAATACAGGTAGTTTGTTGAGTGGTTCAGGTAGTTGAGCTGGATTTTTCTTGGGTGTGTTTCAACTTAGCTTTAATGTGTTAACAGTTTTCTGGTGAATAATTTTTTCATTTGACATTATTTTATTTATTTATTTTTTTGCTACAGCTGATATTCTTCCTGCTTCAGAGATGTTTTTCAAATAATTCTGCAACCCGCATAATGAAGTCAGTTTATGCTAATGGCCCCACTGGAGTCAGTTGGTCTAAGGATATTTTGACATTGCTGAAGGGCTAAAGCCAAGGACTTGTAGTGTTTGTTTCGCTTTGTCTAAGTTATGACTTTGTTGGTGGACACAATGTCCTCCTTATAGAGTTTGGGGCTTTTTTTTACCAACTGGTTATATTTTCCAACTTTATTCCTTTTTAAACAAATCAATTAATCATTACCTAATCATTATTTACATATTTAAAGCCTGTGCAGTCTAGAAATGTGTGCTATAAACTTAAAAATGGTATGGAAATTAGGAAATTTGAAAAGTTGTGCATGGAAATACTCATAAAGTTAGATTTTACTGGATTACATGGTAGATTACTTTTAATTTGGAAAACTAAGTAGAATATAACATTTCTCTGTTTATAATGCGATTGGTTTTTAACAGGGGTGTATCAAGTAATGACTTTCCCTGTCTGGAGAGCCTTTGCAAGAAAATCATCAAGGAGAAGCAGCCGTTTGAAAGACTGGAGATAAAGAAAGAAACTCTTCTGGAAATGTTTAAGGTAAGGCAGTGGATACACATGTAAATGCAAAGAAAATTCTAAATAATTATTAACCCTATAATGTTCTTTTAAAGTACAACAAGTTTAAGTGCCGCATTCTGAACGAGAAAGTCACCACTCCCACCACCACCGTTTACAGGTGAGTCCAAAACTGGATGATGTAAATATTCTGTTTTTTTTTTTTTTGCAAATTTGTAAAGACATTGTAAAGAATTTCATTAGCCAAATTTTAATTGTTGTAAACATTTTTTTGCACCAGAACTTGTAAACATACACAGTGTTGACCTACATGACCTAAATCAGTGACATCTGTCATCTGAATTGGGAACATTGGGATCTGTGTATTAGACAAGAAATCCTCACAGGTTTCCCATGTAATATATACAATACTTTATGTCTGATACTTTAGACATTTTTATACGTGAGATTTTTAGGTTTTATTGCTGATAAAAGAAAAAAAAAATTCCTATGTATTTTTTCCCACAAATATCTTGTCATTTCAGATGTGGTCCACTAATTGATTTGTGCCGGGGTCCTCATGTGAGACACACTGGAAAGATCAAAGCCCTTAAAATTCACAAGGTTAGTCTACTTTTTTTTTAAAAAAACAGAAGAGTAAAAAACTATGTGTGCCACTATTTGTTGCTACCAACTATATTTAGTTTGTTCCAACTACTGGAACAGAACTACTCTGTCTTACACTCATGGGATTTGGTGGACTCTGGAGAATGGTGAAGTTTTATATCCTCTCCCTGTTTTTTTTTTGTTGTGCTAGAATTCTTCTACCTACTGGGAGGGAAAAGCAGACATGGAAACCCTCCAGAGGATCTATGGAATCTCCTTTCCTGACCCCAAAATGCTGAAAGAGTGGGAGAAGTTTCAGGAGGAAGCCAAGAACAGAGATCACCGCAAACTGGGCCGGGTAGGGGCTGAAATACAAAAACAGTTTCGGCTAGAAAGAGAGTAAAATCATTGTGTATTCTGAAGGGTTGAATATGTTAAAAACAGTTATTTATGGGTCTACTGCTATTCAGTCTACTTGAATAACTGTTTTTAATGTAAGAATTGATTTGACTAGGCAAACCTTCTTTAAAAATGACTGTGAAATTGTTTATTATAATCCAATTTTCTTGGTTGTCTTTGGGAATGTTTAAAAAAATAGTGTTGATTATGCTGTTGCTGGTAGTACAACTGATTTTATTTTATATTTCTTCTTTATGTATCAGTCTATGAATTGCTACATTTATGATGTAACTTTTCCGATGAGACAGTATTGATGCTAGAAGAAATAAAGGAGTTAGATTTAGATCTGTTAAGCAATTGTTGCTACGGGGCGTGTGTTCTTATGTCTGTCTGCTCCATGTAACTATGCTTATGGAAAAACAAGTCAAACAGGAACACAAATGCAGACCAGAATGAGAATATAATGAGGTGTTGCATTATGTGAAAGAAAAACTAGTTTGACCTTGATATTACCCACTTAAATTTCCCATCACTTTGACAAACCTTTCCTTTTTTTAATTCAGGAGCAGGAACTGTTCTTCTTCCATGAACTGAGTCCAGGGAGCTGCTTCTTCCTGCCTAAAGGGGCCTTCATCTACAACACACTGATTGAGTTCATCAGAGTGAGTTCGAGCCGACAGGCCCACAGTGAATAATTGCTTTGATCTCGCTCCAAGCTTTGAGAGGAAAAGTCCAGGGTTTGAGGCAGAAAGTTTAGTTTAGCAAGAAAACCTGAAGAGAATAAAATGATCAGAGTAAGCTCCACTTGTTCTTTACAAAAGTAGAAAAACCAGAAGTACAATAGGATTCTATATTTAACAGACATATTCTTTTCTCTGTTTTCTGCCTTATTTATATTGCATACACATGCTCTGATAATAAACAGGCAGTTTACAAAGCTGTTTTTTTTAGATAATAGTTGCAGCAACATAAAAAAATGTAACTTAGGCAATTCTTTTTTGTCATGACTTTTCTTGAACAATAGGTTTAATTATTTCTACCTCTCTGAAAATTGATTAGACTGCTAATTAGTCTAATGTTAGAGTCTTCAAAATTTTACATAAACACTCTTTATTTTGGTAGTCAAAAATCTTAAATGTCTTTTAAAGCTCAGTACCATGTACTAGAACAGCTCCTGAAGACTTAATTCTGCAATACAAAGTCAGACATTTCCCACCATCCTTTTCATCAACATGCAGTTTTACTTTAACTGTTTTACATTACATTTTGTTCAGATTAAAAGCAGTTGTAAAATCCCGAAATGAAACTTTTTGCTTTTCCCTATTGTGCATTTCAAGCTGTAGCCAACTTCCTGTTTCAGTCCAAATATAATTCCTGCTTTTCACTTTGTTAGACAACCTCAAATCAGACGTAAGTTTGTAAGTCAAATGCCGTTCCCAGAAGTGAACTAACCCTTTGTAAAATAAATCGAAACATGTAAATCAGATTCATTTGATGGCACTGAAGAAAAGTTATTTCTCTATATTATAAAGGGTGAGAAATTGCTTTTCAAATCTTGATTCTCAGACTGTGCACTCACTAAGAAAAAAACACTTTAAGCAATTTCACTTTAATGTAACAAAATGGATTTCTGACAGAGGCGATTTCAAGAAACGAAATTGGGTTTCATAAAGAAGCCCTGTCTGCACAAGCTTAAACTCCACCTCTGTCAAATATAGTAATCAGTCAGTCAAATACTTTAATAGTGAAAAAAATCCCATCAGTTGCCCAAGATTTTATTGTGAAAGCTCTTTCATGGCTAGATTTTGAAGTGCAACACCTAAGTATACATAGCAAGCCAAGATGTATTAACACATAAAAATGAGATGCAATATTCAGTATAAATCCTCCCATGTGAATTTGGCAGATCAGATTTCAAGGAGTTAAGCACTTTTAAAGCAACAAAAAGCAATTGCTCATTTAATTTAATGTTTCTAATTTCCTTTATAAACAAAATTGAAGGTAAAGTTCCTTCCACAATTATTTGCAACTCTGCTAAAACCTAAAGTAGTGTTATGATTAATTCAAGATGCCACTCTTAGCTAGTGTTTTTCTCGTGAGATGCTAGAAAAACTGTTTTTAAGCATTTAGTCACTGATACGATTGTAGATTATTGCAGTTTTAGCTCTTTTATTGTAACCATTTCTTAATTTACACAATATGTCCTCTTGGCTCTCCCATCTTGAAAACGAAAGGCCGACTGCTGTGTCACCTCATAATTACACACCAGGGAAACAGGATGTCAATGATTACTGAATAAAGGTTTTGAGGTTCTTATAAAAAAAAAGTCCAAATAAAGCAAAAAACCTTGTAGCGGTTATATTTTAGGAGTCACAAATATTGTGGAAGATATTTAATAAGAATGGTTTTGACTTACAGTGGGACTATAAATATAATTTAATTGAAGATTGAATTTCCTAAAATCTTCCGCCTCTATCTATTGCATGTTGCAGAAATTTATTTAAATGTACTTATTTTAACTTTTTGCTGTAATTAAAAGTGGAGGTTATGTTTTTAATGTCACCTTTATTAATACATGTAAATCTCAGTGAGATGAGGTCTCGTTTACAAGAGTGACCTGTTTTTCCTTTTTCACAATCTCTAATCTAATCTCTAATTTCCACCGAAATGAGATTTTCTGTAATGTTACTAATATGAAATATGAATTGAGTTAATGATTTTTTTTTTTTTACACTATCTGTTGTAATCAGGTGTGGAAGGTGCTATTTGTTAGCAGAAGTCCTTCCCTGTGACAGAAGACTGTTTTATTTATAGTGCAGATTTTTTTCTAGAATGTCCTTCAAAGGCGCCATGTATCTTATAAGGAATACTCTGGCGTGTCCTTCGCAGAGCGAATACAGGAAGAGGGGTTTTCAGGAAGTAGTGACTCCTAACATCTACAACAGCAAACTGTGGATGACTTCAGGCCACTGGCAGCACTACAGCGAGAACATGTTCTCTTTTGAAGCAGAGAAGGAGACCTTTGCACTCAAACCAATGAACTGCCCTGGGCACTGGTGAGACCTAGGCATTTTCTTACAAGAAATTGTATAATTTAGTCTGGCAGCAAGGGGAAAAATGAACATTAACGGTAAATGAAAATCAGACAAATGATCTTGTTTTCCTCTTGCATAAAATTAAGTACCTTCAGCATGCAAAATAGCTGTGAGACGATGTTTAGCTCTGAATCTTATTGTGACAAACTGTCACTGCAGCAGATTTTCAACCAGCACGACTGAAATTGGAATGGCTTTAAGGCCTTGTAGTGTTTTCAGATGGAAAATGTTCCATTTCTGTTTCTTTATGAATGCTGAGTTGCAGGGTAAATAGAAGTAACAATTTGCATCTTTGTTTTAATATCTTTCATATGTTTATTTACTGCACTGGTCTCTGATCACCTCTCAGTAAATCACATCGTCATCCAAAATAAATTTTACATTGTTTTATCAGTTGCATTAAATCTTGCATTTACTCTCAATGTTGTTTTGAATCAGTGTTTTTGTCCTATCTTTAGATTGAAGCCGCGTTGTGTTTTCACACTTTTTTTTTTCCTCCTCTCTGTTTGGACCCAGCTTGATGTTTGATCACCGTCCTCGCTCCTGGAGAGAGCTTCCACTCCGCATGGCCGACTTTGGCGTCCTGCATAGAAACGAGTTGTCTGGAGCCCTGACTGGCCTCACGCGAGTTCGCCGCTTCCAGCAGGACGACGCGCATATCTTCTGCTCAATAGACCAGGTGAGGACTCTCTTACAAAAAACTCATTTCTGGAAGAAGAAAAGCTGTCTGTGGCTAATAATTTGCTCAGAATGACATTGCCTGAGGCTCCTTCTGCTGAGTTTAAAGCGTACAAGTTGGAAAATAAATGATGCTGGTCTGAAATAATTTTAAATTTCTACAGCTCATGTGTTGGGTCGTGCTGTGTTAATAATGAATGTGCAGGGTTTGGACAAGGAATATGAATTTATTCCTGGTTCTGCTGCTTCATATTTAACATTGTTTGTTTTAATTGTCAGAAGTAAAACTGCAATGCCAGTGTGTTGCAGTTGTGTTCAGTGTTGTATTTTCATCACAACACTGCTGCATTTCAGATCTTATCTGCTTCCTGTGGGTAAAGATTTAGTTTTTAATTTGATAAAACTACAACATGAGTCAGCTTTCCAGGGGAACACAATAAAAACTATGGGTGTAAAAGCACACAGTGTTTATTTGCAGATGTCAAACTTTTACTACAACACTTTCTGGCCCAACAAACGTGTTATTAATGATGAATCGTTTGTCATATTCACATATAAAAACTCCAAATTCTTCTGCTCCATGGTTAACAGTTTGGAAACAAGATTATTTGCCCCGAATCACTTCCAGTATCAATTAAAGAGACCAAAAGTTCAAAAAGTGAAGCAATTTTATTCATTAGCAGATTCATATATGAAGATGAGGCAATACACAGCCATTTTGGTCGTGATTGTGTTTTGTGAAAGATGGCTGGAAAAGACACAAAGATCGTAAAGCCTTTAGGCCAAGGCGGCTCGATTTTAGGAAAATATGTGATAATATAACAAGCCATTAAAAAGTGTACATGTGTTTCTGCTTTGGGTTCATTGCAAACAGACCCTAGATAATGAGTGGAAAAAAAATAAAATCAAATTTTTCCATTTAGAACACCAATTTTTATTGAAAATGGGGATTTTAGCCAACTTCTTTTTGCTTTGATATTGAGAAAAATGTGACTGTTGTATTTTAATGGCTTAACCGGCACACCTGATGTGTACCTATTAAAATGCGCTGAACTATGTATCGGTAGATATATTACAGACAAAGAGAGGATGAATCTATGTTTCCTACATAATTAGATAATAATTTAAATTTATGTAGTTCTTGGTATACAGTAACATTGTCATGATTGGGGTAAAAACACAGTAAACAGAGATAAAAGCTTAGTAACCATAAAAGACATGCAAGTAAAAAAGAACAAAGCTAAGAATATAAACATTAAACTGTTAACGCTTGTATAAACATGATGTTTTACTAAATTTATGTGTTCAAATATTAATGTTCTGTTATTGTGGACTCCAGATTGAGGAGGAGATTAAAGGCTGCCTGGATTTCCTGCGTACAGTTTATGAAGTGTTTGGCTTCACTTTCAAACTCAACCTTTCTACAAAACCAGAGAAGTTTCTGGGAGAGCCGGAGATCTGGAACCAGGCAGAAAAGGTAATTTCTGTTCCTCTCAGTATATCAGAAAAGGTGCTGTTAGAAAGTACTGGCTGGACAGAAGCAGAAGATTTATATTTTCTCAAAGCAGCCTTCATTCAGTTCTGTAGAAGAAAATGCTTTTTCCTCTTCAGAGGTATTATTCACACTTTGCTGCTTTCACTTCCTGTTCTTTCCCAGTGAGTTGATTTACAGGAAAAGCAGCAATGTTTCAGTGATTATTTTTCCAATTTAAAGCCTCAATTGGCTCAATTTGTATGTAAAGCAAACAACGAGATGAGTTAAATTGAGCAATAATGACCGTTTAGCCTTTAGATTACCACAATACAGACCCTTTCTTGGACTACTTTTAAGTCTGGGAGAATGTTGTAGAGTCTGTGTTAAATGGCAGCTGATAAAACAAAATACTTTGTTTTCAGGTGCACTTGGGATTGAATGAAGGACATCAGATTGTTGTTTTTGTAAGGATTTACTGGCAGGCTTTAGATGGTTTGTTGGCAGGTTCACTTGACATACTGATTAACACTGTTGTATGCACATTTTCCCTCTTGATTTCCATTACATGGCTTATTTATATATCTATTTTTATTAGGGCTGCAACCCTAATAATTTAAATAAATAATATTTACAAATCGATTATTTTAGTAATCGATTTGTGGCACATTTCGGAAATTTTTCATTTAACTACTTCGTCTTTTTTGTGCAATGTTAAAAGATGCAAATAAACCAATAAATTCCTTAAAATCTATTAACAGCATTCCTTTAGAGGTCTCTTGGCCATTTGTTGCAAAAGATTAATCTGCAGCTAAATAAATACTTCTAACCTCAGTTCAGCTCTTTCTGCTTGTCTTCACATCAATGCAGTGTAGAACTGATCTGCTGACTCTGTTTTGGTTTAACCTATTAACTGGGTAGCAAAAGATGCTTAATAAGGAGATTTTCTTGTGTTAGAATTTGATACAGAGGAAGCTAAATATAAACCTGAGGAGTTCTGGGTAGAACATATTTACTGACAAAGGTTCTTATTTTCAATCTTAAGTGCAACATTTATACAATATATGCTTTTTCCTACATCTTTAGCTTAATTACTATCCTGACTGTGTTCTTTCTTTTGAGTCACTGTACTTCAGTAAACGATTCATCGATTACTAAATTAATTCACAATCATTTAAGCAATTTTTGTTAAGTTCCCCATCCTCAAAATTGTCTTTCTGTATTTTTACTGTTGTTAATTTACTGTGCTGCATTTTTTTTTTATCTGCAAATAATATTTAAAGCTTTTATTGAGGTAATTATCCATTTTAGCAATAGATAGTATGTTTTTTTGCTTCAGTTTTTTCTGTTTTCATGGAAAGCATGACTAATGTTTGTTTGCAAAAAGTACTTTAATTGTCCAATAATCATGCTTTACTGCAATCTTTGATATCTCAATAGATATCAAAAAAGTAAATTCATTGTTAAAAAATTTTATCTCATGCATAACGTATTTTAAGCTTTTATTATTGCTAGTTCTGATGAATAACAGAATAAATGCTCCAGTTGTAGCCCGGGTTCTTGTGAGGGCTCTAAGAGCACTTAGTTGCACACCTTGTAAATCTTTGCACGCTTGAATTGGCTTTAGTTTACAATCCTCTTAAGGCAGTGGTTATCCTCGCTACTTATATACCTTTTTCTACTTCATGTTTATCTTCCATTCAACTTTTCATTAATATGCTTTCATACAGCACTGTGTAAACAGACTCTTTTGAGCTTTTGTAGCTTGTTCTCATAGTTTACAGCATCAGTAACGATCTGATGGACAACTGTCCAGTCAGCAGTCTTTCCTAATATTGCTTTGGCCATAGCATAATATTTCTGCATTAAAAATGTTTTTTATTGGTCTGACATAATATAAAAATGTTCTTAGAAACACTATGACTAAAATCAATAGAAATAGTTAAACTAGTATGACATTAATAGTAATTTTGTGTTTTTTGTTTTGTTTTGTTTCTTGTGTTCTTATTTGTGATGCATCTGTAAGACACAACAGGTAGAGGTTAAAGGTCATGGTATATGGATAAGGTCTTGTGTTATGATTTTCTTCCTGTTTTGCTGTTTGTTTTATTTTAAGTTGTCTGAGAATTATAGTTTTCAAGCTACTATTTTCTTTTTGTTTTGTTCTTTTATCTATTGTTACATTTTTCTATAAGGAAAAACTCCTGGACTTGATTGCTTGTTTAATGTATGCAGTGAAACAGATGGAAAATGACATAAACCTAAAAGGCAGATAAACTGAGCAGAAGGAGAGGCAGAAAGCTCTGTGCTTTCTCCTCCTCATTTTATTGCTCAGAAGCAACCATAACATAACATGGAGGCATTAGCAGTTCTCAGCTCAGTGATTTGTCCCAGATGAACTTTCTTGCTGTGCTTAGCAACACTGTTTACCTGGATATTGCTCAACCATGAATGTTGTTGTAAAACAATATTAATCATTTTGTTTTCGCAGCAACTGGAAAACAGCTTAAATGAGTTTGGGGAGAAATGGGTCCTGAACCCGGGTGACGGAGCTTTTTACGGACCCAAGGTGAGCGGCACACTGAAGCATTGATTTAGTTCAGCTGTAAGTCAGCCGGAGAGAGGGCCGCTGATCACATGTGTTTTTTATGTCTGCAGATTGACATTCAGATCAAGGATGCCATCGGTCGATACCACCAGTGTGCCACTATACAGCTTGATTTCCAGCTCCCCATACGCTTTAATCTCTCCTTTGTCGGGTAACAGCTCTTCTGCTTTTCATTAATCTTAAATATTGTTCAAGATTTTTAATTTTTTACTAGTTGGATGAAGTCTTAACTTCTCTTACTGCCTACATGTGATTTATATCTTGTGTGTCTTTATTTCAATCGCATTTTTTCATTTTTGTTTGAATTGTTTTGCAGTAATGATGGTGATGACCACAAGAGACCAGTGATCATCCACAGAGCCATTCTGGGATCAGTGGAGAGAATGATCGCCATTCTGACTGAGAACTACGGAGGCAAATGGTTCGTGAACAATCCTATTTCTTAGGGTTAATCGAAAAGAAGGACAAACCCTAATAGACGGAGACATGTTTGTTTTTATTTAAGTTGTTTTGAGTTATGACAATTCATGAGTAATTTAAAAAAACTGAAATTTTACAGACTGTGTTTGTCTTGCTGCTGCCCCACAAGTCCAGTAAATGCAAAAATGTTCTGTTCTTCTTCAGGCCACTGTGGCTTTCTCCTGGTCAAGTGATGGTCGTGCCTGTGGGACCAACCTGTGAAGAATATGCTGAGAAAGTAAGCACTCACTTCTGCTATGTTAATACAGTGACACATTTCAAGGGCAGCAAGGTTGTCAAGTATTTAAATTTACCTCCAAGCTGAAGCTATTTGTCTTTTGTCTTATCCCTGGTGTGCATCTTGTTTTTGGCTGGGATCCTGTGCCGTACCAGAATCACAGAACTGTCTGGGAGTCTCACTGTTAGCTTCAGCGCTTATTACAGTCACAGCAGCTTTTTTTCTTTTAACTTTAAAGTACCGCATTCTATTAGGTGGTACTTGTTTATTGTATGCAAACACTTTTCATTTTTGTTCACTGGAACATTTTAGGAAGGATTGATGGACTAAAAAACAATGGATAGAAAACATAATAAAGGAAGGAAAGAAGGGAGGTGGGATAGATTGATTTAAAGGAAGTAAAGAAGAATTTAAAAATCTATGACGGGAAGTCGAGTAAAAAAGGGAGGAAGAAGACGTCATTAGATTGAGGAATAAGTCGGGGGAGGGACTGTTTGGAAAACAAAAGGACGGAGCAGGTTTTGGAATTAGGACTTATTAAAAATAAGTGTTGATTTGAAAAAGGAAAGGAAAAAGGAATGGTTGGTTTGGGCAAAAAAGGGGGGAAGGTTTAATTGTAAGAAGAAAGATGTGGCTGGAGGAAGGAAGAAATGGAGGGTAGATTGGGAGCGGGTTTACTAAAAGAAAGCTGGATGGATGAACAATTGATTAAGAATTGATTAGAAACAATGGTTGATGGAAAGACGGAAGAGATTGATTGATTGGAAAAGGGGAGAAACGGAAGGTTGATTGGAGGGAGTATTTACTAAAGGAAATGTTGATGGATGGAAGATTTATTTAAGGCAAAGGTTGATTTGAAGAAGGAAGGCAAGATTGGAAGGAACAATTGATTTTAGGGAGGAAAGGTTGAGTGGTAGCAGAATTTATTAAATGAATGGTTGAGGAAAGAAGAATTGAGGAAAGCATCACAGATTAATGGAAGTAAAGGTCCAATTTCATTGGTTCTTCATGTTGGTTCTCCATATGCTGATTTAAGCAGTTGTGTAGGGTTGGAACAAAGATATTTGGGACTATCTGACAAATTCTTAGTCCATCTATGATACTAAATAATTCAGAGAAACATGTCATGAAATAAACTACTATAATGCTTGCAAGTGATTTATTCAGGAGATACGAGCTTCAAAAATGTGCTTCATAAGGATAGATTTGAGCTATTATTCTCTTGGAAATATAGTTCCTTGCTTTTAGCATAGAAACACTCCCTGCTGAGTGACAGCATATCAGCTAGGATGTTTTTCCTCACAGAATAATAAGTGAGATTTTTTTTGCACAGTTTGCCATAAACCTACTCTGTACTTTACATATGAATTCTGCAACAACAGTCAACAAAATAGATTTGTGCGCAAAGTTTTGGATCCATGTCAATCACTTGGAATAAAAGCCATAATAAGAATTTTGAGCTTTTCTCACTTAAAAAAAACCCAAAACATTTCTGTTCTTTTGATCTCAGCTGTATTTCAGACCCTTACATTAGGATTTTAGTATAAATGGAATATTTTATTTCAGGTGGAAGCAACATGACATGCATGCTGTACAGCTAGGAGGGCAACTTTTTTGCTTTTTCACCACTTTTCTGTACAAAAGTTCCTATTTTATTTTGCATCCACAGTAGAAATTGATCTATTTGTTTAAGTCGTCTTGAGTGAATATTTTGGGGGGAATTTTGTAACCACAACCACCAAATTGTAATCTTTAATTAGACACCATGTTGGAGTAATGAACATGCGATGCTTAAAACAAGCTTTGTCTTTCTTTGATTTACTCTACAGGTCAAGCAGGAATTCCACAACAGCGGCTTCATGGCAGATGTGGATCTGGATCCCGGCTGCACTCTGAACAAAAAGATCCGAAATGCGCAGTTGGCACAGTACAACTTCATCCTGGGTCAGTGGCAACATGCATTTATTCCTCTATCGGTTTCTGTTCTTATCTTTCCCGTTGTCAGTCTAGATATAGATTTTTTTTGTTGTTGTTTTCATTTTCTCGTATTTGCATTCTGCCTTGTCGTACAAAGTGGTGGGAGAGAAGGAGAAGACTAGCAACACTGTGAACGTGCGCACCCGAGACAACAAAGTCCACGGCGAATGCAGTGTGGAGGAGTGCATCAAACGCCTCACGGAGCTGAAGGCCTCCAGGAGTAGAAACGCAGAGGAGGAGTTCTGAGCTCATACGTTTCTCCACAAGACCTCGATTAAATTCAGATGCTGTGTTTATGATCAACATTTTAAGAGGGGGATGGGGATAAATGCCTGCAAATGTCTTTATTTTTGTCAGAAACCAGGTTTTCTTGTACCTGTGCAAAGATATACATTTTTCTGTTGTCTTCCATTTCTTGTCTTTGGTTATCACGGTGCAGCTCAACCAAACATTATGAAATGTAACAGTCTTTCTCTTTGTTTCGAATGTAATATGGGGAGGTCCTTGAACAGCTCAGCAGAACAAGTCTGTAAATGAATAAACTGTTTCCTTAAACATTCTTCTCCAGTTTCCATATTACAAGCTCATCTGAACAAAGGGGAAATGCGTTTTTTTTAAACGTTCTTCCTCTATCTTTTTGTTGCTCATCATTTCTTCAGGGAATTGTACATGAAATCCAATTTTGTTAATTAAACAGTTTATTCTTGATGATTCTGTGCTGCTTTTTGAGATATGATATAAGCAAGGTCTGAGTTAAAGAGTGATCCTTAAAACTTGGGTCTACTTGATATTTTGCACAATGCCTGAAAATTTGCTTGTCAGAAGAAAACCCAGAATCTAAAACTTAAAATCAACCTCTTAACAATTGATGGAACAGCTGACCTTAAATAGGTGGATAAGCCGAGGCTTACTCAGCCTCATGTTGACACCTTTTATTTCTTTTGGTTGAGGTTTTGAGGTTTCAGAGTTGAGAGGTTGTTTTTTTGTAAAGCTAACAAAAGAAACAAACGCAATGCAGACTAACAATACAGCAAAAAAGTAAAAAAGCTGCATTTTAAGCAGAAGCGTTCTGGTAGGCTCAAGCATTTTTCTTGTTAAAAATCCTAAAGATTTTGGTGAAAATTTACTTTAGTCAATGTCTTGACTGATTTAATTTTCCACAGGAGATGGTTGTATGCAGAATTATGTAAAGTCAGCTTCTTTAGCAATGTCTTTTTGTGTCTTACCCTCCTTGTGTTTGCTGAATAACTGCAAAGTCGACGGTCTGCTCTACATTTCTGCTTTAAAAACCTGTTTTTATTGATATTATGTAATGTTCTGACAATTAGGAGAAACTTAACTGTTCTCTATCTGTGCCAAAATGAGGACATCTTCCATTATAACACAGTGTTTGCAATTATATGGAAATGGAAATGGACTGAACTTATATAGCGCTTTATCCGATCATTTGTGACCACTCAAAGCGCTTTACACTAGAGTCACATTCACCCATTCGCTCACACATTCATACACCGATACGCAGATCGGTGTATGAATGTGTGAGCATAATATGGGGAGGTTACATGGGCATAAACATGCCTATGTAATCCCACCAACATGCCTGGTGGCATTACACCAGGCATGTTGGTGGGATTACATAGCAGAGTCACCAGGCTCAGCTTCAGGAAGCCGAGCCTGGGGTCTCTGGGTCGGGCTCTCCAATCTCTGGGGACGAGGTCGCCGAGGTGGTTAAAAAGCTCCTCTGTGGCAGGGCCCCAGGGGTGGATGAGATTCGCCCGGAGTTTCTTAAAGCTCTGGATGTTGAAGGGTTGTGTTGGCTGATGCGACTGCAATATTGCATGGACATCGGGGGCAGTTCCCCTGAATTGGCTGACTGGGGTGGTGGTCCCCTGTTCAAAAAGGGGGACCAGAAGGTGTGCTCCAATTACAGGGGGGGTCACACCCTTAAGCCTCCCTGGCAAGTTCTATTCAGGGGTTCTGGAGAGGAGGGTCCGTTGGATCGTTGAACCTTGGATTCAGGAAGAGCAGTATGGTTTTCCTCCTGGTCGTGGAACACTGGACTTGCTCTACACCCTCAGCAGGGTCCTGGAGGGTGCATGGGAGTTCGCCCAACCGGTCTACATGTGTTATGTGGACTTGGAGAAGGTGTTCGACCGTGTCCCTCGGGGAGCCCTGTGGGAGGTTCTCCGGGAGTAAGGGGTACCGGGCTCTTTGATACGGGCTGTCAGGTCCCTGAATGACCGGTGTCAGAGTCTGGTCCGCATTGCCGGCAGTAAGTCAGGCTCGTTTCCGGTGAGAGTTGGACTCCACCAGGGCTGTCCTTTGTCACCGATTCTGTTCATTACTTTCATGGACAGAATTTCTAGGTGCAGCCGAGGTGTTGAGGAGATCTGTTTTGGTGGCCTTAGGATCGCATCTCTGCTCTTTGCCAATGGTGTGGTCCTGTTGGTCATGATCTGCAGCTCTAGCTGGATCGGTTTGCAGCCGAGTGTGAAGCGGCCAGGATGGGGATCAGTGCCCCCAAATCCAAGGCCATGGTCTTGAGTCGGAAAAGGGTAGAGTGCCTTCTCCGTGTCGGCGGGGGGGTGTCCTGCCCCAGGTGGAGGAGTTTAAGTATCTCAGGATCTTGTTCACGAATGAGGGAAGAGGGGGAGCGGGAGATCGACAGGCGGATTGGTGCAGAGTCTGCCGTGAAGCGGGCGCTGTACCAGTCCATCGTGGTGAAGAGAGAGCTGAGCCAAAAAGTGAAGCTCTCGATTTACCGGGCGATCTACATTCCTACCCTCATCTATGATCATGAGCTTTGGATCATGACCGAAAAAGCGAGATCACGGATACAAGTGGCAGAAATGGGTTTTCTCCATAGGGTGTCTGGGCTCTCCTTTAAAGATAGAGTGAGAAGCTCGGCCATCAGGGAGGGACTCAGAGTAGAGCCACTGCTCCTCCACATCGAGAGGAGCCAGTTGAGGTGGCTCGGGCATCTGGTCAGGATGCCTCATGGACGCCTCCCTGGTGAGGAGTTCCAGGCATGTCCCACCGGGAGGAGGCCCCGAGGAAGACCCAGGACGCTGGAGAGACTATGTTTCTTGGCTGGCCTGGGAACGCCTTGGGATTCCCCCGGAGGAGCTGGAACAAGTGGCTGAGGAGAGGGAAGTCTGGGCCTCCCTTCTTAAGTTGCTACCCCCGCGACCCGACCCCAGATAAAGCGAAAGAAAATAAATGAATGGACGGACGGATGGATAAAAATGCAGATTAGCTGACACAGATGTGATTTAATTTATTACACCCAACTCATCAATCCAACCACTGGCTGCTACTGTAGATGTGGGATTATTCACACAGCTGGAAATTAATGCTACACCTCAGCATACAGTAGTCACTGTATACTAAAATCAACTAATTTGGTAACTTTATATAAGTTACACAAATACTATTTGTGTTGTAGCCTATTGTTAGTTCATAAATTTTGAAGAGTCTTGTCTCTTCCTGCCACATGGGTCATCATTAATTGCTCCCTTGCTTTGGAAGATAATTGTGTTTAAATAATGCAAGCATTTCTCATTATGAATGGCAAAGAGGCACAGAGCTTACAGCTGGAGAAAAATATGCTGCAGAAAGGGCAGCAAGCACTACACTCTGAATGCCGGTCAACAAAAACAGTTACTCCAGCTGCTCTGCACGATGGACAAAATTATAATATGTCAAAGGTCATCAGTTTGTTTATCTAATTTATTCTGCTTAGCACCAAATTGAACAAAAAGTTTTAGTATCTTGAGAGAGACACAAACCTGAATTATTAGATAACCTTCGTCCTTTTGTTGGGTTGTGAGTGTTTTAGTGTTTTAAATTTCTATAACTGAGTCAGATTTTTTATATATATATTTTTAGAAAACATAACTATCAATACATGCCCTTATTTTTGACCTATTCATATTTCATATTCTGTACTTATTGTTAAAAATAATAAAACATGCTTTTTTATGATTATGATTAACTTTACAGTGTTAAAAGTTGAAATGGAGAACAGACTGAACAAGGTTGTCAGAAAGTAACTGTGTGGTTTACCAAATGCGGCCACAAGGGGGAACAGCTGAAACAGGATCCTCTGTGTGGGGATAGAGGGAATTGTGTTCTTGTCAGTGGAGTGTGGGAGAGAAAAACATTTTGATAAGGGGTTAATGAAAAAGTCAGTGGAGTAGGAGAGTGTCAACAGCCAGAGCGAGACAGCTAGAACTCTCTGGGGAGTCGGCTGTTGTGGAGTCCAGCGTCTCTCCGTGAATCTCAGCTCTCTTGTTCCGTTGGATTTCTCTTGCATGCCTGACTGACGGATCCAACCACATAGGGTCACAATGCTTCACTGAGCTGAGCAAACTTCTCTGCTCCCATGCAACATGTGTTTGAAGGAAGCAATTGACATGTTTCACTTCTTTCTAATCATTGCTGTTTTGTGTATTTTTTAAAGTTACAAGCCTTTTTCCCATCCACAAAACATATTAGACTCTAATATCCCTTTGAATTTCTTGATATAAGGAGTAAAACTCCTGCAAGTTTTTAGTATTATTCCCAATTATGTCTCTAAGTGTCTAAAAATTTTAGATTCATGGCAATCCTTGGTCAACTATGCCTACATTTTTTTATTTTGATGTAATTTTCTTAAAATCATGCTCAACTCTTGACATTCTGGAACAAAAAGTCTTTCCTGCATGAGTAACCTCATCTCCCGGATGTTTATTCTCTAATTTGTTTTAGTGTTTTTAAAATGATCTCTTCAAGTAATTAGCAAAATGGCTACATTACATCTAAATACAGTAACCTACAGAAGTATTCATAACCCTTTTAAATGTATACATTCTTTGTTACTACCACACACCTCTTTTGGTATTTTGTTTGGATTTTATGTGATAGGTTAACAAAAGTAGTGCAAAATTGTAAAGTGGAAGAAAACTGATAGATGATTTCCAACTTTTTTCTTTTAACACAAATTTGAGAACTATCACTTGCATATGTATTCATCCTCTCAAGGTTTATTTTGAGGGGTCTTGTCCTGCTTAAAGGTGAAGTTCTGACACAATTCTTTTGCAACAAAAAAAAGAATTGCTTTTCTGAAACTTACCCTTCAGGAAAGTTCGCTTTCCTGAAAAATGTCAACAACATCCATACAGCATGATGCGGCCACCACCACCACAGTGTTTACAATGATGCACATAGCTACATTTTCCTTCACGTGGAGCATTAGGCATGTTACCTAAGAACTGTCAAAAAATTTTATTCTTACCAAAATACTATCACTATTGAGTTGTGGCTCTCTGCTTCAGATGTACTTTGGGTATGCTGTGTCATGGAATCATAAATTCCATGAAAAATGAAGTGATACTGCAACATATCAATATCTTCTCGAGGGTTGGACATTATGGGTTTTTTACAAGTAAACCTGATTGAGGGATTTCATGTAACAGTTCTTAAAAATTAATTTTTTCCACAACACATCTTTTCTGATTAATGGTCTCCTTGGCAAGCCTGCCACATTACACACTCTGAGTGGGGTTTGCTATGCTTTTAATTTTCAGATGGATGGATCCTAACCTGTCTGCTGTGTTCCTCGGTTTTTGTGGTGCTGTTTGTTTGCTAATATTCACTAACAAACCTTTCAAGCTGTTACAGAACTGGATAAAGTGCTCCCACTGCATTTTATTTAGGGGTTTTGGAATAACATGGGCTTGAGTACATATGAATGCCACACTTTTCAGATTTCTTGCATTTCATGGTTTGCACTGCAGACTCTGCTAATAGATTAGGATGTAATTAAAAACAGTTTGTTTCAGTCATTTCTATCAGTTCGTGAAACACATTACGTACCTTAATTACACACAGATGGATGTTAGAGAGCCTTCACTTTTGTTAAGTATGATTATTTTTCTATTATAGCTGATGAAAACATGACATTTAAAATTAGAATATGATGTTAGACTAGAAGCAGCATTCAGCTTCTATGCACCACAAATCTGGAACAAACTTCCAGAAAACTGTAAAATAGCTGAAACACTGAGTGCCTTTAAATCTCGACTAAAAACCCACCTGTTTAGAGTTGTATTTGAAACGTAATCATTTATGAATTTAATGAATGTTTTGATTGTTGTTTCTGTTGCATGACTCTGTTTTTATGTTTATGATGTAAAGCACTTTGAAATGCCTTGTTGCTGAAATGTGCTATATACAAATAAAATTTGATTTGATTGATTGATTGATAGACTAATACAAAGAAGTATTTTTAAAAACAGAAATGTTTGTTTAGTGAAAAGTATGTATATACTTGCTGAAAGATTATTTTCAAAATATGACAGATGAGACTCATCCAGATATATATTCTAATTTATTGAATTTCACTGTATGCTGTATTAGTCTATCACCTAAAATCACAATAAAACACAGAAATTTGGGACTTTAATAAAATAAAATGTGAAAATGTTCAAACAGTTTGAATATCTTTGCAAGAATACTTTATGAGATTGTATGAAAAGAGGTTTTGTTAAGGAAATTTAAATAATGTCGTAAAAATGACTTTTTAGACAAGGTTTTTGGCTTTTATATAAAACGACTGTTAAATTAACCTTCTATTGTTTAATTTTGTTTATTATTTATAGAGCCAGCAGTCTAATTTCATTTGCCATCTGTTCCCATCTGTTTTGAGCCTCTTAAACTGTCCTACTGCTGACATATATTGGCAAGAAATAAGAAATCTAATTTCTGAACAAGAATATAAATGAACGCCCTTTCCTTCAACACAGGACTGCTCTCATAAACCACATCACCACTTCTTTTCCTATCTCTCCTTTTACAAGATGTTAGCCTTTGTCATTGTATTTGTTTTCTGTCATCTCCATGACAACTGTCAGCAACCACAGCAGTCATATTCTCAGCCTGTATAATCTATGTGAAGGGTTTTTTTTTTCTTCCCCTTTGCTGGTTTTTTCCTCCAGAGTGACAGCTGAAAGCCAAAAAGCTTCCCCTCCATGACACACTGAGGCTGCTACCTACACCCTGCCTTTTCATCCTGGAGCAGTGTTGCTTCTGGGCCAAACAAATGCATACTTGACTTGTTACCAACCGTTCTTTGCTCCAACACACCTCTGACTGTGGAAAAAAAAAAGAAAAACGCCTATCATCCTAGCACACACATACACACCCTCCTCCTGTACCATAACCCTTGTGCATAAATGCAACAAAACCCCAAATTATGGTCAGCCGCTCATGAAGTTAGTTTTGCTTGGGAAAACCAACGCTGCCAGCTTCAATATCATAATGTCACCAAATTATATGGTTCTAATTAGGAACTGTTTGATCACACTTTCTGGCAGCTGGAACGCTAGCGTGTGACCTAAGCGGCCTTTTTTTCTCATCTCAAAAATATGACCCTTGTTTCTGACCCAGCATAAATTAAGCAAACCACTTTACACCACGGAGAGGCCTTCACCACCAGTCACACCCTGCGTGCAGCCAACAGCAACAATTCAGCGTAGAAGTCTGGGATGTAGAGTCTGAAAGATATGCAAACATGAAGCAGCTGCATGTCACAGGTCTACAGCACTAGTTCTACAGCAGGAGTTTTTAAGAGTGAAGATCCAAATAAATATTCCAGAAAGTGTCAGACCTCTAGCAGCTGTTTGGCTGGCAGATGTTTTTTAGGAGTTATCCAACACTTCACTTGCAGTTCTATTTTTAATATTTGAATTGGTTCTACGGTTTTACGTGTTAAAACAATCTAGATATCAGTTTGAGATAAAAAAAAAAGACTAATCTGTTAAAAAAAAGCTTCAAAAGGGTCTGACTATATGGCTGTAGGAAGTTTAAATATTTACTTTCCTGACACACAGCTGTATAATTGTTAGAAAAAATCTGTAGCAGAAGGTTTATATTGTTCTGAATGTTTTACAGACAAAAGTTCAGATTTAACCTTAAACAGAGACATGCCAGCGGTAAAAGATTAAATGGGGTGGGCTGTAGCGCCCCTGAGGTGACTCAAGAAAATATAACCTCAACTTAAGGCCCTGACATACCTCGTTGCATCCTTGAATGTGAGTTGCTTGCACCTCACCAACAGTCTCGAGCTCTCCATTATCTATCTATGTCAGTGGATCACAAAACCCAGGACTGCACAAGGACATTCACTGAGAGCCTTTATGACCCTATTTGGAGTAAGAAATGTGTCATTTTAAAACTGCTTTCAGGAAAAGATTACGAGTTTTCTAATTTTCTGTTTAATTTTCTAATTTATTTTTTTTGCCATTGTGGCACATAATCATGAGCTAACAGTTGCTGTGGTTGCTGATTTTACTGTAATATTTGTGATTAAGAGTTGTTCTATTTCTTAAAAAAATCATCACTGACAGAGCACAAAATTTCTTCCAAGGTAATAGTGGTCAGTGTTCAAAATAAGTCACATAGGAGAAAAGGCAAACATCTGGAAGAAGTTTGGCTAGTTCAGAATTTTTGAGAAAATGTATAGAGCTAAACTGTTAGAAGCTACAAAGGACTTGAGGCAGTTAACGTTCCTGCTGGATATCGACTCTAAGCTTACAAACAGCCAGAGCTACAATGAGATTTTTAGGTTAAAGTATCATCATGTGTTGAAAAGATATACTTCAAAGACCAGATCTGAATTCAATTGAGAATTATTAACAAGCTTTAGAAAATGAATCTCCATAAAATCTCAGTTTGACATACTGTATTGAAAAATGACCAAAGTGTTGGTCTCCAGATGTACAAAGCTGGTAGAAACATATCATCAAATTGTAGATTTCACAAGTGAATACCAATCCTTTTAGACTGAATATCTAAATTTTGGAACGTTGGACAATTTCTCCTGTAATTGAAACCTATATACTATCTTGTATTGGTTGATCATATGAAATCTGAATCAAAGAATTGAAGTCTGTGGTTGGAATGTGACAAAATTTAACAACTTCCAAAGTTCATACTGTTGGTAAACTAAGATCATCGTTTTCCTCTTCCGTTTTGCACAACTTTGTCAAAAAAACAAAATCCAGTGAACCTCATAATTAAAACGGCAGCATTCAGAGAACCTCACAATTAAAACAATTTGAATTTCACTCTAAATCTCTCAAACAGAACAAGTCTGTGGTAACTAATGTTATTTTACCATCTTTTTAATCATGTCTGACGTTCTTGACCTGCCACTGGAGTAAAAACAATCAACTCCTGGCACAGTCTTTTTGACAAATCTGAAGTCTTTCTTCAAAAGGCACCTTCACCATCACAGTAGCAGCTAATACAATCCTTATGTGACTGAATACTGTAAATCACCCACGTGCACAACCCACCTCTTTTCATTCCTGTGTTTGTTGAAGTTGGCTCACAGCCGCAGTTCTGCATCAATCTCACAACCTCATTACAACTAAGCAAAAAACCCATTATCTGCTCTGCCCACAGGGTGCAACACCTTTTTCTTCATCAAGTGAGGTATAGGTACTGTAGTCCATGTTTTACATTAGTTTGTCAATCATCTATCATCACCAGGTGATGATAGATGATTGAAGTTAACTCTTGTACATAAGACTATATTATCAGAAAAGCATTTTTTTCTGCACAGTGATTCATAAAGTATTTAGCAGTTTCAGCAATAAATTCCAGCTTTCACACCTTGCTCAACACTAAGCACAGTCTCTTCCTTATATGCAGCCATCCAGATGTTTAGGCTGGAAGTTTTCCACAGAAGAGGCCCCAGTGCTCTGCAAGGTTGTTATTTATCTAAATTCTACTTTTCTTTTTAACAGCTTTTTTTTCCTCCTGTTCTCTTAGGGGTGGTTTACTTTAGCCCCAAAGTAGGAGGTGCAAAAAGGGTCACTTTTGCCAGCATACCCACAATTCACCAGTGGTTGACGGAGCTGATGAAGTTGAAGCTGACAGCTGCATAAATCACTGGCTTGTGGTACTAATAGGTGGCAGTATAAAATCTAACGAAGGACCACCCATGCTGTGGGGATGGAGCAGGAGCATCAAGTCATATCTGCTGTGCGGTACAGTACAGAAGCGCTCCATCCCCCTGTGGCCGCCCAGGCTGCTCCAGTCCAAGGGGCTCTCTAAGCAACACAGGAAAGGCCCGTCTGGCATTCGCGTTGCAGTGATTCATATTTGGCACTTTCATAAAGGTTCCAAGCTGCTGGAGATTTTTTGTACCCATTGTCGAACGTTTCACTCTCAATCGCCCCTTTTGGAAAACCTATAAACATTTCAGGGGCAATCACTGAACAGAGCCTGCATGTTTTACTTCTTTTATATAAAGATCCCTGTACATTTTCTTCTCCTGCTTTTCACAGTGAAGGAAAAAGGCAACGCTTTCACCATTATACCTTGAATTTTTTCTTTTCTTTCTATATTTTACTTGTATGAAAAGAAGAGTGCTTAAGCTCATTTAGAGGAGCTGCTAAGAGAACCTTTTTGCAAGGCCTCTTTTTTGTGCAGTGGGAAATGAAAAGCAAGCACAACGTAAAGCAGAGGGAGGGCCCTCAATGAACAAAGAACAACAAAACATCATCTTTGGTGAAGGGACCATAAAGTTAAGCCTTGAAAAATGAATGCAGACCCAGAAACCCTATGACTCTTATGCCACCAATATCCCAGCAGTGTAATTATGTTAAAGAAATGTCCTCATCTGGAGTGGAGTTTTTTATGTTTTATTAAATCAGAAAGTAGTTCTTCAAGATTTTACAACTTAAACCTTCAAACTAGGGATGGTATGCACTGCAAAAGTATAGGAACCCTTTGAAGATTTTCACATTTTGACATGTTACAATCAAAAGCTTCTATTTTATTCAGATTTTATGTCATGGACCAACATAAATTAGCTCATAATTGCGTAATAGAAGAAAAAAAAATACAGAAGTTTCAGACTTTTTATGTGCATTTGTATTCATCCCCTCAGAGTCAATATTTTGAAGAAACTAGCTTTGTTGCAGTTACAGCTGCAGTTAGTCTGGGTATGTCTCCACAAGCTTCGCACATCTACAGAATAAAATATTTTCATGTCTTGCATCAAATTCTTGATATTTACACACCGATTGTAACTATCTTTTCTGTCATGATGAGAAAAACATTCCTACAGCATGATGCTGCTATCACTATGTCACACTATACAGATTGTGTGTTTAGGGCTATGTGGTGTTTTAGAGGGCATTTCAATTTTTTTATTCTGATATGTAAAAATTTTTAGGAAAACATTTATGATTTAATGCCATTATATCTCTGGCTTAATGTTTAGGGTTGGAAATGATGTGTTCAAGTAGATGTGCAGTGGTAAGTCTGCAGCTATACATACCACACTATAGAAAAAAAAAAATAATAACATCTCTAATTTACAGTAAAAATCCAGCAGCTGCGGTTGCCAGAATTTCACTGTATAAGTACGGACTTTACTGCATTAATACAGTTAAATACGGTACAATCCTTATTTATACAGTAAAATTCTGGTGACCACAGCTGCTGGTATTTTACCGTAAATTAGAGATGTTTATTTTTTTGTGAATTTTGCATATAATGCTTTCTCATCTGAGCACTGTCTTCCACATGTTTGCTGTGTCTCCTATGGTTGTGCATCTGTTTCTTTTCAAGGCACTGCAGATAATCATCAACAACAAAACAGATTTTAGTTTCTGACAATTTAACTAAGAATCAACTGACTCAACAAAAATGTAGTCTAAATCATTGATAATGGAGATAAAATTTTCTACTTAATTTATTCTTTCTACAATTTTGCCACAATGAACCTGTGAGAAAGGAAAATACTGACACTCTGATGCTCCTCAATGGAAAAATGTCATGCATGATTCATCCATTAGTGACAAACATGTCAGCTCCTGCCTCTTTGGTCCTGATGCACTTAAACTGCTACAAGGTGTCCTTTATGGCCCAGAAATGGCTTGAGGTCATCTGTCATTAAACTAAAGTGTGCCACAAAATGAGTATGGGCTGTGTTTGCTCCAGACGATAAAAGCAGTTTTTTTTAATGGTGCCTGTCTTCACTTTTGCGGAATGTCCAGGTGGGCTGACAGAGTATAAAGAAAACAAATTATGTTAGTTGTTACGTTTTGGAAAGATAAATCTAATGTAGATTTCCAATTTTAGAGTAATAGGATAAATAACTCAAAATCTCAACCTTTCCAAGACTTAATTTTTAATTAATGCTCTTTGGTAATATATTTTTTATGTAGAAGTGACTTCATATGATTACAATAAATTGACAAAGAGTGATGATGACAGTAATGACATGGATGAGAGGACGGTGTGTGTTTGAGCAGAACACTGTGAATGACCTATTGGATGAAAAACGATCATAAGGAAAGTTGGGCAAAAAGTCAAACTTTTCAAGGCCAAACTAGATATTAAGCAAAAGAGCTAAAACTCAAATTCAAAAACAAATTTAGATCAACATGGGATTTAATGCTGTTTGACGCGTTGTCCCATCCAAAACTGACTTCACACCATGATTCACATTGACTGTGGCTCTATTTCTTAATGTCATCATGGGAGAAGGTGGCTGCATTTACAGAGCCAAACAAAAACCCTCTTTGTCCTTTCGTCCACATCTGTCCGGAATCACCCCCCTTAATAAGTGAGGTTAGTCTCTGGAGCTGACAGCATAAATATTAAACTGTCAGATTCTGTCTGCTGGCAGAACGTTGCAGCGTGAGTCACCTCTGAGGTCAGAGAAAAACAACTGTCTTTCTGTTGAGTGGGTCAGACCAGAGAAGAAGCAAAGAAGCAGGTAACATTAATTTTTACTTGCTTGAGTCTCATCAGAGTCCTTTCTTTTAATATTTTCTGATGCTGCTTTGCCACTATTATAGATTTATAGATTGGGCCAGCACATTGACATGCAACAAGTGGATTCCCTCCAACTTATTTGCCAAGTGTCATGATGTGGATGTTTGGGCAAGTTTTCCAGTGGTGATACATGCAAACAGAGGTTGGACTGTTTTGGAAATATGTGATTGTTTATAAAACTCTCATAAGATGTGATTCAGTCAGCAGCATTCTTGTCAAAACAATAAACCTCATCCAATAGCAACATAGTCAATCAATCATATTTTGTTATTTCAAAAGTGACAACAGCTGAACAGGAAAGACATTAATACAGCTGTACACCCATTAAGATGTTTCACATTTTCACATTATAACCACAAACTTTGATATATGTCATAATGATTTCATATGACATACCAATACAATAAGGTAAATCGTTGTGAAGCAGAAAGGAGTAACATGAAGCTAATATTGGTTGGCTAATTAGCAGTGCTCTGTTAACCAAAAAAATGCTTTAAGCTTTTAAAATACCATCCTTACTTTCAAAGACCTTCTTTTTACTGTTGAAGTTTAGATTGTATTTGTATGAAAAGAGAAAAGCTCCTAAATTTGCTTTGGGAATTGTGTTTATTGCAAATATCGGTAAATGGACTGAATTTATATAGCACTTTTATAATCATACCAACAACTCAAAGCATTTGTATGTATACAACAGTCACATGCACCCAAAAACACTAACAAACACATTCACATAATAATCTGCATATCAGTAGGCCACTTTAGGTTATGTTCCTTGCCTTTGGACACACTGACATGTGGAAGCTGGAATCAAATCCTCAACTTTTGGTTCGCTAGACATCTACTCTTACCATTGAGCCAAGAATGCCCCAACTTCAGTTCTGCTCAAATGAAAAAGGTTATATGTCAGTACGAAATGTGTTGAAAAGTGTCTGTCTTCAGTATTCACATTTCAAGTCAAAATCTTCTCGCTTAAATTTTACAAGGTAATACATTAACTTGTTACACACCACTAATAGTATATAACGATCATAAGAACTGATAAATTGGAGGATTAGAAGTCCTTTTCTGCTACAGTCACCCCACCTGATCCTGAGCACCTTTAGATAATCTCCTGCTGAAAAGTGAATCTATAGAGTTTGGGTAGTGTAAGAATGTTTTCCTGCTCCTGTTTGGATGAAATGTCCTGTTAGGCCTAATGATTTTCCAGACAAAGCCTGAGGTTGTGTTTAAGGAAGTGTTCTGTAAGCAAATCTATCACCAATGAACTTTTCAGATGTTGATGATACCTTGAGAAAGAGAAATATAGCTGTCCTGACGGGCATAAAACCTAAACAAACTCCGCTGACAAGATGGAGAGCTGTGCAAACAGAAGATTAGAGGGGAGATGAAAGAAAGTGGAAGCTGCTTCAGTCAGCTGCTGCCAACACTCTGTGCTTTTTTAGGTTTCTGTATACTGTAGATTTAGCAACTTGAACTCAGTAGAATCTGGCATCTAATTCAGGAAAGTCTTGTTTATTCATTTATTTTATTTTATTCCCTCTTTTGTTTTGAATGTTCCACAAGAGACAGTAGAATTGAGCAAAAATGTTTTTAAATAAATTTCAACATAGCTTCTAAAGCATTCAAGCTCCATATGATTTTTACAGGGTTCAGTTGTTTAAGCCACACTGTGACTGATGACCTTTGAGCCACTACAGATGCTGTTGCAGCTGGTGATGCAGAAGCACAAATATCGGTTCATTTCTATTTGTATTTTTTCTAACTGATTGATTTACATGCAAATTTGCAAATGTTACATTCTGTTTGCATCCTCTGAAATAGTTATTTGCCAGTACAGGGAGGCAAATTAGTGTTTTTTTTTTATTTGTTTTATTTGGGTGGTGCTTGAAAGAATGTTGATAGCATAAGCAAGTGGTTTTCAGTCCAGGTCCTCAAGGTCTAATATCCTTCATGTTTTAGATGTATCTCTGCTGCAGCACAGCGTATTCAAGTAATTGCATTACCTTAGTGTGCCACCAAGTGCTGCTGATGTCTTTTAATCACCTATTAATTTAGATGCAGGGAAACATCTAAGAATGCAGGACGGTGGCTTCTAAAGGATTGAGGCAGTAGACTCCACTGCTGGTAGGATTATCATTTATTTGTCTCCCCGGACATAATTCTCACTGGAAGTAGAAGGTTATGTTTCTCCAGGAAGCACTATTGAGACTTGAAACTCATTGTGAAGTAATGTGCTGACCAGACTAGCAATTCCAATCTCACCTGGTTCACAAATCACTTTCATCTTGTTGTGAAAACTGGCATAAATCGATGAGATCTTTCCAGGTATGCAGAAAACAGATCATAAGGCCTGGGGGAAATAAATAATCTTGTTTTTGATTTATCGACAATTATGAAATATATAATATTGTGTTTTGTTGAAGAATATGAAATGAATGTTTTTATTTACTGATGATTAAAATGATTTACTGATGATAAAATAAGTACTAAAAGTTGAAATAATGACAAATGACTAAAGGAAAGAATAAAATGATGAATTGAAAGATTAGTAATGGAATTAAACTCAAATGATTATTAAAAAAGGTTATGATTGAAGAATTGAATCAAAAATGATTATGTTTAATGGTTTATGATGATTATGCAGTAAAACTGAATTGTAACTGAAGTGATCATGCATTCTGTGAAAATGCAGTGACATCCAATTCTCAGAACTGTGTTGTAAGTAAAGTAGAGGTCAGGGCCAGTAAAGGGTATGCTGAGTGGGAAGGCAGGGGAATGCCAAACAGGAACCTTGAGATTATTCCCGGAACCAAATTAAGCAAGTGAGCCCAGATGGCCAGTGGATAAACAACAAAAAAGGAGAAGTGAGTAAGGCTTTGACCAAAGTGGAAAGATCTAGTACTTTCCACTAAACCATCAAACGTTCGCGCAGTCACGTAAACCATCTCCCCATACACAACAATGCAGTAAGAAAGTATAAAACCCCATGAAAAGAGGAACAAGTCATTCATAGTCTCCGGTGCTGAATTCAAGCCAACATGAAGATGCAAACAGAACATCAGCAGAGAACCGCACCCTTGAACCACGGGGAAGTGAAGACTTTGCACTGCTAGAGGGGGACAGGACCAAACAGCCCTTGACCCTGGTTCCTGATTTGACTGCAACTCTGCACTCAACCCAAAGATTTCAAAGCTGTTGCAACAGACTTGGTGGATGGACAAAGATCACTTAGTGATAAAGGACTTAGTCTTCGGAGGACAACAACCAGTTCTGCTTTGCTTCCATTCAGAAGAGGATTTTGACGTACAAAGACAAAACTCAAACTAAGGACATCAAAGCCTTCTGTTGCCAGGATCATTCACCACCTCGGTATGAGTTGAACTGCATCCCAAAGCCTCACTCAGTTAATTAGTGACACAGTTTAGGGAAAGGTGATAGGAAGTAGTGAGTTTGATTTTTATTATTTTGTGTCAATCTTTTATTTTCAAATTAATCAAATCTGTTGTTGCTTACCCCTACTAACGCTTGCTCAGTAAAGATCCATTAAAATTCTAATTGAAATTTGTGGACAGTCAAATTAATTGAGTCATTTACTGAGTATGGTTTTTCTAATTGATGTAAAATCCCTGAGCATGATTCTAGAAATGTGGTGGTTTTGCACGTCTCTTTAGTGTTTATAAAATAATAACGTTGGGGCTTATGTTGAGCCACTAAAAATTGTCTAGTCGGTAATAAGTGCTCATAATAAGTGAGAGAGCTACCGTTAACAAGAGTGGTTTTTGGAGTTATGCAATTGCAGGGCTACTAAGGAGATTGCTTCATTAACTGAAAAGGGTCAAACTTTTGGAATGAAGGTAGTTAAAGCTAGATGAGTCTCTCGATACCAGCTTGAATAGATTATCTTCCCTAGACCTGTCTTGGAGGGTTTAGAGATTTTCCGGACCCGTTAGACAGAGAGCTGGTCAGTAGTCAGTCCATGGGAGTTGAGAGGTTTAGGGCGGGGCTGGCTATTGCGCTATAACAAATTGGTGCCCAATGTGGGGAAGTTCCAAATAAGAGTAGGAGAGCCCTAAGTTTCTAGGTGTGTAAAAACAAAAGTGTGATTCTGAATAGCTGTATGGCATGCAGTAACTGTACACCATAAAGTTACTGCAAGGCTAGCCATACAGTTGCTAGCCTTGCAGTAACTGTATGGCGTACAGGTGAGGGAGAGCTTTTACTGAGGATAACTGACCAGATCCAGACAGTGAAGCTAGTAGCCAAAGCAGCCTGAACCCAACCCTACTCAAGAATGTTACGAGAGGCTTTGGGGACAGGCAACTCAAAGGCAAAGACAGACATGACTGTCGGAGAAGAAGCATACTCATATGTCAGACAGATGCAAGCAATCCCACAACAAGATGTGCTTCAACCGTCACTACACCACCAACAAAAACGGTAGTATACAAGCAGGGGGATGAAGGGGGAAGCGACCGTGAGAGTGCATTCTCCGGCCCGAAGCAACTGCCTATCAAACACAAGCCCCTTCGAACAGGACAATGTCGCAGACAGAAGAAGGAGTTGGAAACATTTGACATTGAAAGACCCTCCGAAAGGAAGCGAGAGACCTGACATGGGGCCCCGTTCAAGCCATAGACGGACGGCGAGCATACGTGCTTGAAGTCGGCCAGACAGAATATCAGACCCCAGCAGACTGGGCCGGCCGACTGGAGGACAGAGTTAGCCTCAGAGTGGAGGCAACCATTAGTGAGTGGGCTAACATATTAATGACACCTTCCTGCTGGTGGCTTACCAGCTCTTGACCACCAACTTTAGATCATCTTATATAGGGATTATGCATGATGTAATGCTATGGTGACTGACAAAAGTCTCCTTCAAGTATGCACGAGAAACTCGTCAGAAGCTGGACGAGGTGTCGGACGATGAAGAAGAATAGGTGGCATCACCAGAACCGACACATCAAACCTCATTATCAACTCAGAAAATCGACTTTGTCGGAATCGAGAAGTGGGACAGCACTCTTAGAGGACGGGTGGTCCCAGAAGAGAAAGAGGTGAGAAGTATCTCTTAGTGCTGGTGGACTCCATGTTGGGATTTGTAACCATGAAGGCAGCCAGGAAAGCAAACAGCAACAGTGTTGTCGGCATGCTGGAGCAAGTATGCAGTGCCCTGAAGATCCCGAAAGAGCTGTGTACGGATAATGGGACTCATTTCCGTAACTCACAGGTTGACCAATTGTGTCAGAGGTTTGGAGAAATGCAGATTTACTCACCTCCGTACACCACACAGGCAAATGGGGTAGTTGAACGCACCATAGGCCTAGTTAAAAACTGGATAGCTAAAAATGCTAACACCAACAGCTGGAGCACCAAAGCAGTGGAAATTGGGCAGGCCCTGAATGACAGAAACAGAGCTGACAGGCCTGTCCCCACGATGAGCTCAACCAACGGCCATTCACCACAAAGGAAGTGGGGCGGAGCTCCGACAAAAAGGAGAAGTTGACACCCAAAGAGTGCCATTCTGTGTGGGACAGCGCATGTGGGTCAAAGCAAGAGAACAGCCTGTGAATGCAGCAGTGAAGCCGAAGTTTGAAACGGCAGACATCGTCAAGCAAATACTGGACAGAAACACATTATTGCTAGAGAAGAAAGGGTCCAAGGAGTCGAGCAACCCAAGCCAGTTCCTGACTAAAGTAGACCAGAAACGGCCAGTGAATCATGCATCATTCCACCCTATCTCAGACTGGCCACCATAAAAGGGATGGTTGTAACTAGAGGAACAAATTCAGGGATCTGGACAGGAAGAGCCCTGAAAAAATTGGATTGTGCTAAAATTGGAATCCTGTCAGAAGAAAGAGAAATGTTGATGTGGAGCAATACCCAAACAACTCCCTCTCACTTGGGAGGGACCAGGCCATGACAAGCCTAGGCGCCCCTCTGCAACATAAAATGAGATTGGATCCCTTCCCATCTCTCCAGTCAAAGTAATGGACATCATTATCTGTGGAGATTGCTGGGTAAGCATTCTACCCCGGCTTGTTTTGGAGACTCAGTGGGGGCTGATAGAAGAAGAACCAAGAGGGTGCTGCTGTATGTGGGACTGCGCCGACATCAAGTACTGTTCTACTTGCACTAACCAAATGAGGAAAGGAGAAATTAACCCAGTAGGTCAAGCCAAGGGTTGGCAGATGAGAAGATTTTTTTAGTACAAATACAAGCAGCATTTCAACCAGTGAACACCACACATTCTCGGGTAATCTCTCGTGTATTCCAGCATCCACACCGTCACCCACCAACGATGGCCCTGTGCATGCTTCCAGATGATACTAAAGAATGTGCAGAAGAAGGGTGTTGGAATGGCCTTGGGAGTTAACCACCTGGGCTCATTTGGTGCTGGAAGTTATCAACGATTCCACCATCCCAGCGTTGGACCTACCAAACGTTCCGAGGGAGCATGGAGTGCGTACCACAGATCCATATTACTACACCACTGTGTTGGATGCATGGGGAAGTAACACCGTGAGACCCAAAGAAAAATCTGCCCTATACTGGGTGATATCAGAATGCACCTTTTGTAAAGGAGTAGTACAAGTCCTACTACAGGTTCAAATTTCAGTGCGGATGGTTGCCATCCCTTACAAGGAAATCTACTCTGTTGGAGCAACATTCACTCAAATGCCTGAAGAGCAAGTTTACGTCACCGTAACGTGTACCAAGCCCCCTGAGAAGAAACCCAGCGCCTGGCAGTCACTCACATCAACATTAGGATGGAAGAAGCAAAACAAAACCTGAAAGAAACGTCAACTAGAATAAGCCGAGTCATCAAGTCCAAGTGTCAGCATAAAAACAAAAAACAAAACGGAAAGAGATACTTCATGAGCAAATTATTTAAAGTAGGCCCGGAAGTCTGATCCAGAACATTCAAAAGAGGCCCCTTTCTGAAACTTCCTAACAGCTCCATCTCATTAGATACACCACGAGAAGACTTCACAGTCTCATATCCACTCTCAGAAGCCTATTATCTCAAACATTTGATTTACCTTCGACCTACTGATTTCCAAAAAACAAAAGCAGTGGGGTAAGGCGAAGAATTGATACAACATCCATGGCACAGGCCGTATTACTTTGTAACATCAGAACCCCCGATTTGGCAGGGACGATTAGCAGCTGACTCGATCAGGCATGCAGCAATCTCACCTGACTGCCCGAAACATCTTCCATGGATTTTTAACACCGTATACATGATGATAGCTGGGAAAGAAGTGAGGATTAGGTGGGGTCAACCATGATAATGGATAAAGCCCTTTGTGTAAAAAGTTTGCTAATGCTCTTCGCCCTGCTATCCACTGCTACTATTTTCTTCACTATTTTCTATTTAATCAGGATTGGACCATGGCATCTTACACACTCACGAGTCACCTAAGGTCCCTCCAAGTATGCTAATTTTAGCTGCCTGAACACCAGTACCATGTCCATCTTCGTCCCATGTGACCCCAGTACTCCTGTCCCTAACCAAACCGCAAAGTTCGCTAAGGACCATGGGATGAAGTATGTGGAAAGCCGACCCTCCGATTTCAACGACTCCACCATCAATGGTCTTTTGAATCGCACCTGGGAGGTCTACAGCTATGACTTTCAATGTTGCCAGATTCTCCAAAAATCCATAAAGTGTTCTCACATCTGCCTCAAATGTTTTGCAGCAGCTGTACACAAGTAAGTTCCTAAGAAGTAGAAATTTGACAAATAAAACCCCCTCCAGATAAATGTTTTTTTTTTGGGGAGGTTTTCTTTGAGGGGGTGGAGAATTACAACTGAGTATGCACAAAAGCTCCTTGATAAGATGCCTTCTATGTCATCAGAGGCATGCAAGTAGAAGCTTGAGCTTTGTAGATAACTTTTTATAACCTGAATGTGATGTATTGTTTTACACGAGACACGCAATATTAAATGTGAGTTTGATTCTTTTTATGAAGAATATCTGTAAGCTAAATGTGTAAGTTTGAAATCTCTAAAATCACAAGGGCAGACCCTATAACTTTTATTACTTCCTTATCATTTAAATATGCCAAATCCAACTGCTTATTCAAAAGTAAAAGAAATCAAAAACATTTTAACTATTTTCTTATTTTTTATTTTTTTGCAGCAGTTGTCAACAGGTCCCAAGCCCTACCCACTAAGTCCATTCCTGACCCTACCATTCCCAGTGCACTTTGATCCCCACATCCCACCAAATCAGCACCTAAAGGTACTTCAGTTTGTGTGACATCACCTCTCCAGCTGCTTGTAAAAAAAAAAAAAAACTTGAAGTCATGTACAAGACTTCAAACTGGGTCCTCTCCTGAGCAGTTCAGAGATTTATTAGCTCTCTTGATAACTCCTCTTCTTTCTTTAAGTGACAAAAGCTGCTTTCATGTTGTTTGGTTAGTTATGCAGCCATGTCCATGGCTGCATCACATTGCAGCCAAAAACACAAATGAACAAACAAAGGTGGTTGCTAAACAACCTTGGTAGGCATCTTCCAAGATGAGCATTGCAGCCTCTGGTCTTGAGGACCCCTAGCTGTGCCATGGGCTGGCTTTGCCCTGCCTGCAGAGAAGTGTGACAGAGGGACCTGTCAGCTCTGATGCCTTGCCCAAGAACACACTGTCACTTTGGGATAATAGAAGCAGACTGAGTGGCCCCTGGCCTGCACAAACACCACGGCCCCTGCTGAACAATTAGAAAGAGCTTTCCAACAAAGAGGGGCCAACAAAAAATCCATGTTAAATTAGGCATTTAATTCAACACTTGGTCACAAGGGCAAAATAATCAGGGGGAAATCTGAAAAAAAAAAACATAATGAAAACACGAAGAGACATAGCATCATGAGACTGACAGAGGTGAGCTAGATGAACACAGGGATCCAAAGAGAGGTTGTTAAATGAAATCCTTATTTAGCAAAGGCAAACAAAAGTCCAAAATCTGATCTGAACATTCAACTGGAAACACGGATATGAGGAGATGGATAATTGCATTTGTCATGGATCTAAGGCTTAAAATTCCTCTGAGCACATCAGAGAGTGAAGCTGGATTTTCACTTTTCCACTCTTTCTCCAGTCGCTCACAGTACAGAGAACCCAGCAGTACCAACAACACTGAGATACCATAATAAACTGAAACAAAAGAAGCTGAGAAATTTCTATTGTCTCCGTTTATTGTAACAGTCATCATTCTAGTTTAAATAAAGTTCATGTTCACAACTCTGTGAATATGACATCAATAAATTTTATTTAATTAAAGGACACATTACACCTTTCCAAGGAGTCCTAGACTGTATAAAGACAAGGATATTTATTTTAATTTTCATGGCATTCGTAGTTGAAATAGCTAACAAACTACTAAAAAGTATATTAAATGCCATTCAGAATTAGAAATCAATATTTATGTACTGTTATTGAAAACAAATAAACTAAGCCTAAATAACTAATAAAAAACATAAATAGCAACCATACAAAAGGTACGGGCAAACTACACAGCGTTTATTGGGTGAAAGTAATATTCATTGTTAAATCGGAATCTAGTCTTCCATAGGAAAACAAAATCCAAATTCAGTCAGGTGTCTGTTTAATTCTTAACAGCTTGTTGGTCTAATAAGAATTTTGAAGAATGGTAAACATGTTTAGAAGAGGAAAATCAAAAGGACTCAAAGTTTTGGAAGTTGTTTAGACATCCTACAAATTGGGAAAGAACTTAAGGAACAGAACGGCACAGACTGTGCCGTTCTGTTTATTTCATTGGAACTGTGTGTTTTTGCTCTGTGGTTCCTCTGCCTTTGCCCCTCTAGCTGGAAGGAAAGTTAGTTGAGCTCTTAGGAAGGACCGGTCTGCCAGAATGTCACCCTTATAAAGCCAACAAAGCTGGCCGCTATGTGACATGGTTTGGGATGTCTGGAAGACCATCTTTTTGATTTGGCAAAAATTATGCTTTTTTTGACAGTTTGAACATTTATAAAGCGATTACAGATCTTTATAAAGTAAGCAAGTTAGCGTAGTGGATGATGTTAAGCAAACAATTATTGCAAACACAGTCCACAGGATAATGAGTCCTGGGTTTAACAATTTGGATCTGATGTTTTTCTTTGATGAAAGCTTTCACATCTCTGAACTTAATTCTTAATATTGCACTCCCTCTTTCACCTGGACCACACGAGTGAGGGATCAACCAATCAACAGCCAAGTTAAGATATTTTATCCAGCCAATGAGTTAAGGAGAGGCTTCTGTAGTCCACTTAGCAATAGATAGATAATTGACAAAATAAAAACATTAAATACTCTTCTTTGTTTTTCTACAACACTGCTTGCTTGGAGTTGATTTGCACAATAAAGTAATTTTTAACGCAGAAAATAATTTCACAGCATAAAAGCAGTAAAACTTTCACAAACTATGCTGAATAATTACTGTTTTAAATAAGAAAGAATAACATGGACAACCTTTATGGTCTTGTGCTTTTACTGTAGAAGTCAAATTTAGTTACAAGTGGATTTAATTAAACATAAAAAACAGGTTTGCATTTTGCTGTGCCTGTGAGTATAGGGACATCACAAATATTCCAGGATGTTAGTTTGTGATGTGTGGGAGGCGTAAGAGAGAGAGAAGTTAAACTGTGAGTGGGCATGGACAGTTCTGTAGAAATGCGACGGAGGGTTGGAGAGGGCGAGGAGGAGGAAGAGGAAGAGAAGGAGGAAGAAGTTTATTTAATGCTGTTTTGAAACAAACTGATCAGTAATAAAGAGACTAGCTTTGAGAAAGATTGTTTCTTTAAAGTTTAAGTGGTCATTGAAAGATTAATAAAATTTAAGCCATTTATAATTGGTGGGCCATTAGTGTTTGGATGTGAATTATTACTGTTCAAAGGGAGCAACAAAAGAAAACTAAACTAAAAACTAAATTAAAACCTTAAAAGGTTGCATTCTTTACCAGCTGATATTGGAAATGTCTGAAACCTGAAGTTTGTAATCTCCTAATACCCGTTACATCACTCTGACACTTATCAAGATGCCACCAGGCTTGCATTTTGCTGTAGGGCTCAACATCTCTGCAATAAAAATACAATACATGAACTAACATTAAAATACATCATCAGTTAAACAATATGGCATGGATTCTTTCGCTCTTTAAAAATGTTTGAAACCATCATTAAAAAAACTCTTAATTTGTAGTTCTGGTTGCTTTATGATTTAATTAAAGCAGGATTTAAATAGAAAGGAGAGCAGCTCCAGCAGAGCTTGTTCAACACGGGATAATTACAATGGAGGGAAAACCTCGGCAGAGTCAAAGGAATTCTGTCTGATGTATTCAAGAGTGAAAGGATTGCTCGTAATCCTTAAATAAATTCTAATTGCAGTAAGATGTTTAACACGAGAGAGCCTCTGATTTCTATTTATTCAGGTCCCAGTGAGTTGGACGTTTTGAGTAGATTACCCTGAAAATAATCAAAAGAAAGAATAGGGGAGTCACAGGGGAGCACATACTGCCACAAAGTGCCAGATTACACTGAGGAAGTCACAAAATGCAGAACAGGTGATTTCTTTGACGTGACAGACATGCTGTTAGATACACACTACAAGTATACTTTGAACATTTAAGTTACTACCACAAATTTCTCTGTTTTTATAGGGATTTTTATTGCTGTGCATACCTGGTTTCCAAAAAAAAAAAAAACATTCAAAGTGAATGACATGAGAAACCACTTTTCACTGCATTTACAGCTTCTTGCCATTCCCTCCTAAAGAAAACATTGCCACTGTATGATGCTGCCACTTCCATGGTGGTGTGTTAGTGCAAGTTGTAGTTTTCTGCCACACGTTGTACTTTGTGGGACAAAAGAGTTCAATTTTGGTTACATCTGACCAGAACACATTCTTCTAAACATTGGTGAGCTTCTATGTGGCTTATTGCAAACTGCAAATGGAACTTGTAATGTTTTTTTTTCTTTTTGCCACTCGTTCATAAAGGCCAGATTTATAGGATGAAAAACTAATAGTTGTCCTGGCAACATATTTTCCCACCTATGCTAGAGATGAGAAAAAAAATAATAATAATAAAAAAAAAAATATATATATATATATATATATA
>CAEGAE010065184.1:0-20443 GCA_903067095.1 Girardinus metallicus | reverse complement strand
CAAAGATGACTTTGACGTTGTAAATTTGAAATTGGGTCTCTGTCGCTTTAAGAAGCTCCTTCTCTTTCTGAAACTCCACCTTCAGGAAGTCGTCACAACATGGCTCCTCTATTAACAGGGACACCTGTAGAACACAACCAGCGTTTTTACCAGCGTTGCACTGAGAAGTAGCTCAGCTGATGTGCAGCTCCACCAGGTCTTTGCTAATTGCTGCTGGCTAGTCTGAAGGAGCCGAGTGGGGGAAGGTTGGAAGCTGCAGCTCAGAGGAGGAGCTGCGTCTCGAAGACGGAGCTAAGGCCACCCAGGCGTTTTGCACAGCTGAATGGTTTCCATGGAGATTAAAGGATTTATCAAACACACATGGAAGAATCCAGGAAATATCATTATAACATAATGTAAATGCTCTGAAAAGCTGATTTTACATGATACTGTCCCTTTATAAATTGTGACTTATATCACTAAACTGCACATAGTGACTGTACTTAATAATATTTTTAAATTTGCTGACATTTATTGATGAACAAATAGTGGAGAAAACAGCAAAAATAACATTTCCCATAATACCCTGTTTTGTTTTTTTATTTACCATCAATATCCAAAATGCATCATGGCAATAAGAAAGTCTTCATGATAAATGCTGGACGGTACGATAAATGTCCAGCACTCCAATGAGAATCAAAAGGCATCCATAAACTCTTCCTCTAAATCCAATGAAACAGACGTAAACATGAGCAGCACAGCGCCGTCCTCCCTTCACAGCCATTACAGCCCTTAGATTTATAGCCAAGAACGTCTTGGCCCGAGATGAAGCTGGAGAATCCAGCACCATGTGACGGCGAGCTCAGGCTGCGCTTTGGACCGGAGTCATGTTCCACACCTTAAATCAGAGGAAGAGGGGCTGTTTTGGAAGAAGAGCTGCGGCGCCACGGGAGAGTTAATGCATTCCTGACTTTCTTTTTCCTAGAAATTCAACAAGCACCCAAACAACATCTCAACACACGCAAAGTCGGATTGTGTTCACGAGTGAGAGAGGCTTCTTTAGCTTGTTTGATGTTTATCTAATGTAGTCGAGACGCTGGATTAACTTGTTTATTTGAAAGCTGAAAGTAAGAGAGAAAAAAAGAAAAGGCACAAAAAATGCCGTTTGAAAAGGGGCTTTACACTGAGGAAGCGAAGATGAAGAAACTAATATGAAAACTGAGCGGAGGAGGCCTGAAAGAGGGAAGCTCGAAGAGGATCGAAGACGTGGAGGAGGCCAAAGACTCAAACATGGGAGCGACTGCACTGAGGGGCCCGGGGCCAACAGAAACAGACCCATATAGAGCGGGAGGCTGGCCGGCCCTCACCGGTAGACATTTATAAGCTTGTTTTCCTTCTCTCTACATAATATAATCACTTCTAGGAAAAGGTGTTCAGGAGCCACAGATCCAGTTCCTCTGAACGGATCAAACGGTTTCACTTCAACTTCAAATGTAGAAACTTTAAAACTTTATCTGGATCTGACGGTCTGTTCTGCCTCTAATCGTCACGCTTAACCAGAGAAACACTACCTGAGTAAATAGAAAAAGAAAACTGCGATTTAATTTATTAAGGAAATAAAAGCTAGCCAAGCCAACCTACCCTTGTTAGCAGGAATAGAAAAAAGTGTTTTGGGTCTCCTAAAATGTTATTTTTGTGTGGTTGGAGGGGAAAACAGTTAAAAACTTTCCTGTTTTATAAAAAACATTTCTGAGGCTACATAGTTCTCATTTAACGTCACACTTCAGAGAACTTTGTAGCTGGCAGCCATCTTGGTAGGTATCAGTAACTAACTCTCATGACAGCTATGACAACAACAAACAAGCCACAAGCTTAGAACTAGCTCTCACCTCATTCCTATCTAACTTATAAACAATACAAGTACATTACATCTTGATTACAATTTTTGAGCACTCTTGTTTTTGGTTTCCTAGCTATGCTTCATCTATGCTGTCCGCTTGCCTACCAAGATGGCCGTTCAGTGGCACAGATCACTTCTGGTTCAGACGTATGGGGTGATTACTTTTTCATCCAAGGTTTCCGATGGCTTCATCTCTTAATAAATGAAGCAAATTAAAAATTGTACTTTATTTACTCATATTATCTTTGCCTGATATAAAAATAGTTTGATACGATACCAAGTGTGGAGAAACGGGGTAAATACTTTTTCACAGCTCTGCTTGTAGGACGACCGGCGCAAACAGAGAGTAGCAGAGCTTGTTTTTGCACCTAAGCCCCATATGGCTCTTTAGTATTCAGCAGCATGTTTATCTGGCTCAAAGCTCCATGTGGTATTTCACTTCTCCTTGCAGGGGATGATGGTTCCTGCCTGATCCTGCAGTAAGCTCCACCTCATGACCCAAAAAGTCCTAAAGGACGCGCTAAACAGCTCGATCCTTATGAACGACACCGTAATCTTATAGTTTCACACAAAGCGAAGTAACCATGGGGGTTTTGGAGTTAAATGAAACATGCCGAGGCACAGACCCTGACCTTCTCCAGGCTGTCGGCGCCCACAAGAAATAGTGGAGGAGGAGAATGTGGAGAGCACAGGTGGCTGCCAATCAAAGGCCTACAAGAGCGCATTCACATGGGTGTTACTCCTCGAACACAAGTGCTACTGATTAGCATGCCTAGCTGCTGAATCTAGGTTAGTGCTCCATGCAGCGCTAGCTGGCCGGATCGCTGAAAGGAGCAGTGTTGCATCAAGCAGCATTTCAGAGGCCTGCGCTGCAGAAAACACGCCTCATTTCTCAAGGACCTAACATGTCGGGAGGCACGGGCCTATTTTTATTCCTTCTCATGGTAGAATGGGCTCAGATTGCGATGTTGAGGGATCACACTTCCATTTTTAGGGTAAATGACACATGAAGCGGCTGATTGAGAAATTTTCTGGCAGAATTCACAGTGGCTTGCAAAACTATTCCACCTCTGAGATATTTCCATGTTTTGTCACATCAGTGTCTTTTATTGGGATTTTAAGTGATAGATTTGCACAAAATGGTGCATAATTCTTCAGTGAAAGGAAAATAATCCATGGCTTTCACATTCTGACTCAATAGCTGTGTTTCCTTTAACTATAAAATTGTGCAAATTTGAATAAATTAAATTCAGTTAAAGGAAACGCAAATTTAAAAAAGAAAAACTTCTTTGATAAAGTTTTTGCTCCATTATGAGGTGTTTTTTGAACTGTGCCAAAATTAGTGTTTTTTGCAAACCTGCAATGAAAACACTTTTTTCGCATCACACAAGTCATGTGATCGACGACCGGATGCCACTGCTGTAAAGCTAACTCTGGTGTAAAACACCTCTATAGTCAATGCATTTACACACTGTCCCTGTGAAATAAATCATAAAATGAAACAGGAAGTCAGAAAACCCAGCGGGTAGCCACCAGCATCAACATGCTAGTTGTTAGCCTCTCCGATGCTACGCAAATGAGTAGTTTCTCTCTCATTTGCCAGTGCCAGCCAAACATTAATCTGATCAATATCTGGCTTCAGAATAGCCAAGGAAGTAGCCGCTGTTGGCAATAGTCTCATAAATTTATGTACAATATCTTTTAACTAAAAGTAGCAGTTTCAGACAAGAGATCAGAGATCTACTTAAAAATGTGTTAGTGTATTGAGATATTTCACAAAACCTACGAGGGAAATAAATTTTGAGCTATTTCAGCACAGTGCCAGGGCATGATGGCAGGCAGGAAGACTTCTACTACATATAGTAAAGAAAAATGGGAAGAGGAATTGAAGGAACACATAAGCGAGGAGGAGTGGTTTGAGGTCTGTAGGACGCAGTGCACGGCCACCTGCTCCCGTGTGTGGAGGGAATTTAATTGGAAAAACATGGTTAGATTTTTCATAACCCCAAAGATCCGGACCAGGATTTTATCCAGTTCACAGCCTTGCTGGAGACTCTGTGGCCAGACTGACGTAGGCCACACGCACATATTCTGGTCCTGTCAAAAGTTATCCACATACTGGCATGATGTATGTCTTATTTTGAAAAACATATTGGGATATGAAATACCCAGATCATGTAAAACACTCTGCCCGGGCTGTCTCACACACCACGCAATTCAAAAGGACGATGAATATCTGTTAAAAATATTGCTCTCAGCAACAAAAAAAAAAACCAAACAGGAACCACCGGCGGTGGAGCGTTGGCTGAGCATTGTGGAGGAGATCTTTGTGATGGAGAAAAATCACACATAGACTAAGATTGCAGGAGGAACAGTTTGTTGTAAAGTGGAGAAAATGGAGCGATTGATGCCACTTTTGTAACTAGTTAAATTTGGACATTGATGACGAACTTTTGTATCTGAGGATAAATGTATTGATGCTTCTCCACTGCACCTGTTTTAAAGAAATGTTCAATAAAAAATAAGTATGAAAAAAATGTGTTAGTGTAGTAGTGGGAAGAAAAAACTAAAACTAAAACAGTTTAAGCAACAAACCTTCTAAATCCCAGAATCCATGACTTTGAAATCTGATTTAACAAAACAAGTGTCAAAAGTTGGTCTTGCACCAGGTGAGAAGATTGTCTTTGTCATCACTGGCATCCCACGTAATTGATTAGGAAATTGGAGTTTTTTTTTTTTTTTGTAACTTCTAACATGTCTGGACAAAGTCTGACAGAGAAGTCAGACAGAAACAGGAACTACAGTAAAGTTGAGCATTCACAAAGCAGGAAATGACACATCCTACCTCTTAAACAACATCTGTCTGCTGACAGCAGCGAAATGAAAGATGGAGTCATCCATTTGGGAAAAGCTTTCATGAAAGTCATTCTTACTGTGTTTCAAAGGAGTTTCCAAAAGACAATTTTGATCTTTACTGGATGAAAACAAGCCAGACTTTTTGATAAAGCATTCCTAACTGCCTGCCTACCTAAATGAAAAAAAATCACACCCACATAAGAAGAAAAAAAAAAAGTGAGAACCTTGTGTGGGAGGATGCATAAAACAACAAGGAGAAATCATCTCGACAGCTGTGTGTGCATTACAAAACACACTCTGGTTACCAGAGTGTGTTTTGTAGATAGCCTAGATATCCGTTGTGATTTAGTCAGAATAATAAAATGTTTAAATACTTCGATCACAACAGACTTAAAAAGTTTCCAAACTCTGAAGAGGTCATCAGCACACAGCTGAGAAAAAAGTAGGTCATCTTCTAAATTTCTTGTCACAAATGTTTCAACCAAACAGGATTTGACATCAGACAAAGATAACCTGAGTCAATATGTAAAATTTTAATCAAATTAAATGTTTATTTGATTTAGAAAACAAGCTGGTAAATAAACCAAATAACCATTTGTGTGACTATTGGAAGCAACATCACTAACGAGGAATTTTGTCCTTTGACTTTTAGTCGCTTTGAAGGATTTTGTGAGCATAAAACAACTTGTTTAAACCTCACCATCTCCATTTGATTTAAGTCTGTGCTTTGACTAGGACATCTTTTAAACCTATTTTGTTTTGTCAAGTCATTCAGAGGTTGAATTGTTGTGTGTTTTGTATCATTTTCCTGCTGATTAACCCACTTGTGATTGAGCAGATCGTAAAATCATGGATGGATGGCTTTTCTAGTAGACAGCATAAATCCTACTCCCATTGCTCCCACAATCCCCTGTAGAGTAAGTGAGCAAGTCAAATTTTAGACTTTTTAAGATCTTTTTAATGCCTCTTTGAATTAAATTTAGGGCCTTTTGAAAAACATGTTACTACAAGAGTTGGTTGGAGGACCCGAGCCAAACATCGCCCAGCCAGCTGGCGATAAACTAGCGCTTAAAGGGCTCGACTTACAGGAAGTCGCTCCCTCGCCATTCATTTCCAGTGGAACGTGGACAACCGCTAGCTTGATGCACAAGTCAAGCTTTTGGCTGACAGAAAAGAAAAAAACGACATACGAAATTAAATAATCTGGCCTGTCATGATAACACATTTTGCTGGATGATAAATTGTCCCAGACGTTATTGCGATAAACAATAACGTTGTTTTGATACCATTTCCAAGTAATATAATGGTAATGGCTTAACAATGCAAGCACACCCTCTCAAAGATCAATAAGCTTTAAATTCGAAAGAACATTCAAAACTGGAACTGAGACGTTTTAAACATCCAAAATCAATAAAACAATAAATAAAATGAATTATGAAGTTGAGACCAAAGCACCAGACTGAAAACTTTTGTCATCCAGTTTTTGGTACAAAGAAAAAAAAAACAAGTCATGCAAATGGAAATTATTGAGCTGTTTTAAATTTATTATGCGATTAATTCATTGATTTATTGCTTACCGCGACAGGCCTAGCCACGACAAAATTTAAGACTTGTGATTAACTTGTGATTATTTAAGGCGAGGCATCCCTGCTCTAACGCAGCGAAGCAACCCCAGATCATCACACTGCCACCACCATGTTTCACTGCTAGTGTCAGAGGTAAGTAAAGTCTGCGCTGATGAGGAATTTGTTATGTGTTCTTTTGTGAACTCATGGATTTGCATGTTCTTTTCACTTATGTATAATCACCTACGTTCAAAAATTAGACAGGTGTTATATAATTAAATGTCTATGTCTGGCAGTAATCAGGCCAAAAATGTGGATAATCACAACTAATTATTGGTATTACAAAGTGGACAATTTGCAAACTAGTATTTGAAAACATTTTGGTGATCTTAAACATTTAGAAGTGGCAAATAAACTTAATCTGTGAGGGGACTGATACTTTCCTTTCTAATGACACTGTGTGGATTGGAGAGGTCGCATTAGGCAGCAGAGAAATGAAAAACACGGGTGACGTCACTGAGGAGAGGATAGGTAAATGCAGACAAAGACAGGCTTTGATCGCTGGCAGAAAAACAGCAGCACTGTGCAAGCTGCAATATAAAGTGGAGCAAGGGTCCAAGATGACACACAAAGAAGTGGAGGAATGATGCAAGCTTTCTTTCTAAGAGCGAATGATGCAGATACAAGAGAGGAACACTCAATCTGCATTCTGACTGATCCTGGGGAGATTGTCCATCGCTATCAGAAAACATTAACACCCCCTTTCCTCCTTGCCGGAAACAAGCACTCGGGACCGATTTTGGCTCTGCAACCTGAACTCAAGGAGTAATGCAAAACAACCCAGCTGCAGCCCAGAGCAGTTTGCACAGAGCAAGAGGAGGAGGGGGGTTTGGGGCAGCACTGCCAGGAGAAACAAAGAACCAAATAAACCCACATTCATCAGTGAGTGATCAGATCTGACTGCAAACAAGGCAGACAGGTAGAGCAAGGGAGATTTCACTGATAACAGGCTATATGTATTGTTGTTTATTCCCCCAACAAGGAGCTCGTTAGAAATGAAATGTGAAATAATGTGTCATCAGCTATGAGGAACTGTGAAGACAAAGGAAAGTGGAGAAAAAGTGGCACATGCTTGAACTGAAACCAGAACTGCAGCTCACATTGCTGTCTGTTTTCTTCCATTTCTCTACTCCACAATCTGCAGCAAAACATGTCTTTGTTGGACTGCGTTCGGCACAGCGCCCCCTTTCTGTTGCAAAGCGGAAAACAACACTAAGAGGAGAAAAACAACTTTGATTGGCAGTCCAGTTCAGGCGAAAAAACAGCACAATAAGGACGCTCACAAGGGCTGCCGTAAAGCTGAGAAATCTGTCCGTTAAACGTGGTTTAACACAATTACCACATTATTTTGTTCATGCTTTAAAAACAGCAGTAATTAAATGGCACTGCATTACTTCACACCCCACTGAAACACCTTTTTTCCTCCTCAAACCCTCAGATGATGTCACCTTCACCTGCAGCTTCATCCACAAAAAAAAAAAAACGTCCCCAGCCGTTACTCGTTTATCTCCAGCGCGATACAATTCAAAATATACTCGGCCTCATATTTTAAAATGACACTGAGGAAAAAAAAGAAAAAGAAAACGGTACAGTAGAGGGGACGTTTCTGTCTTTGTCCGGCCACATCGAAACTAACCTCCCAACATCTTATGCTTGTTTTCTCTTCTGTAAAAACAGCCGTTTTTAGCTCAACTCTCCGAGTTAACGTTTCAACGCAGATGGCTCGAGCTTTACGTGACATTTTAACGGCTGGTGATGAAAAACCACTTGCATGGTGAGTAAGCCAGACATAAACCAAATAAACCTCATCCGGTCACTTGAAGTGTTTAATCTGAGTTTCTGACCCATTTCCAGAGCGATAGATGTTAACGTTAGAAGTTCGGTTCGCCTATTTTTCGTTTGCTAGCGCTAGCAAACTACAGCCGCTACAGTTAACGTTACTGCGCTGAAGTTGGGTTCCGATTCGGAATGACAGTAAAAGGCCATTTCGCAGCTTTCTGAGTACTTTTTTTTTTTTTTAAAGAAATGAGTTACAATTTCATTTTAAGCTATTTAAACTGATCAAACCTGAACTGAATTATTAAACATCGCATAAAGACTCTTTAAACTACAGTCTGTAATATGAGAAATTTAAATTTTGTTTGTAAGAACACAAAAAAAAAAAAAATGCAAATTTGAAGCCTTTTTTGGGATGTACATCAACTTGAATAGCCACAGTCAGCGTAGTAAGGAATCTAAATTTAATACAGAACAAAATTTTCAAGCTGGACCTCATCTACATTTGTTAAAATGCCAAAAAAAAAAACTCTAAAATGTTATGTTTTTGAAGACCTAGTAATAGCAAAGACGTTTTGTAAATCACAAAGAATAATTGTGTTCAGGTTGACCAGTCTAGATACAGCAGTTTACACACATAAGCACATAAAACCTCATCAAAGTAGCCCTCATGTATGTTAAGGAATATAATAAAAATTTCACACATCAAACTGAGATTTGAGGGTAGTTGAACATTGAAGAATAATTCATCCTGTCTGATTTGCCTACTTATTGTGAGCTTAATGCTATGAAAGCATTGACTTTTTAAATTTGGCTAATAGAATAATTTTGCATATTACAATTGGTGTTTTATAAGATCTGTTCAGTATAGAATACTTTAGCTCAAGATTGAACTTAATTAAAACATAATTAAAACACATCATAAACAGTTTCTTTACTTATTTGATTACTGTAGTCCATCATAGGTTTGGCTATTCTATTAGAAATTTCATGCTTGTCCTAATTTGACAATACAGAATGAAGTTTTCTGTATTAACAGAATATACAACGAGTGTTAAATAATCCAGTAAAGGTTTGACTGTCTAACTACTTTGGCTTTAATGGTTGACCGAATCTAATTTGGCCCTAATATTGCAATTTGAAAAAAAAAAAAAAAAAAGCTTGCAAATTGCCCTTTTTGTTGTTTCACTTATAGAATAAAGGTTTCATGATTATTAAAAAGTGTCCTAAATAGTCTCTGATCAGTGTTTTGTCTGTTTATTGTGGTTTTTATAATCCATTAGATCATAATTTCTTATGGTCTCACATTCATAATACACATTTCGCAACATCACAACTGTGTTTTTAAAACTGGTTCATCCTTGTAGCATAATCCTTTTTAAGTTTGACTCGTCATAACCATTGTGGTTTCTGACTTAACGATGGGCAAAATACTTATAAATAGCTTTAAATGGCCTTGTTTGTGTTTTGCGTGATAGAATAAGGGATTCACAAATTAAAAACTGCATGAAACCCTGAGTAACCTATAGTCAGAGTGAAATGTCAGTCCTGGTCTAACCTTCCTGACAGTTTTGCAACTTAATGAGGTGCTAAAACTAAAAAGAAAAAAAAAAACATGAAGTAGCCCTTTTTGGGCTTTGAAAAGACCAATAACAGCACCATGAATTATAAACCGTTTTTGAAGGCTGTGTAATTAACGTAGGTTTTACAGTGATAGGTATGTTAGATTTTTATCTGGAGATCATCAAAGATCAGATTCTCCTTAAAGATGCGGAATAGCCCTTTACGCAAGTTCTAAATCGAAGGCCAACTTCAGCGTCTAGTCTTACACTTTGTTTCAAAGTTTCCTATCTGAAAACAAATGAACCAAAGTAACTTCCAGTTCAACTGACAGCAACGAGAATGTGTAATTAACGATTAAAAGAAAAGGGAGGCTTTGTTTTAAGCGCCCGTAAAGAGTGGAGCCGTTTTCTTGACAGAGAGACAAATGAATGAACGGTTTTGACTTCCCAGGCTTACACGTATAATCCCAGCCTTACCTGCTTCTGGACCCGCTTGCACTGCGATATTAGGGGGTACTCCATTTTACTCGTGCAGATGATCATTTTCCAAAAACGGTGTCGTCCTGCATGGATCCGGTTGGAGCTGCTAACAAAAGGGAGCGCTTCTGCCGCTGGCCCCCGGTCAGCCCGTCTGAAGCTGTAGCCTGGACTGAGGAGAGCAAAGCTTCCCGGAGCAGAGCTGACAGCTCCAGTAACAGCCCGGCCAATCAGCGCGCAGGAGGCGGAGCTGCTAGCCGGAGGGGGTTAGCTACATGCTAATGAACATCTGCAAAACAACAGCGGAGAGGCAGGGACACGGACAGACTATCAACTTTTTTACCAGCTCTGTGTGGGATGAGCTTCTGTTTCTGCATCTCTGACCCAGTTCGTTGTCTTGGAAAAAAATATTGCAACTATTTTTTTTTTTTAAACTTTTGTGCGATTTGTGACAAACTTTCCAACATTTTTACGGAGAGCTTAAAGCTGAAATATGTAACTTTTACAATAAATGTTTGTTTTTTGTTAAAATGATCATTGTGTCGCGATATAATGATAAAAAACATGAGCTCCTCTGCCTTCTCCTAGTGGTCCCAGTACTAATTGCTAGCATGGGCGAGCTAGAGGGGGCAAAGGGTGGCACTGGGACCAGATCATTCCTGCACACTAGTTGGAATCATTGCAATCTACCCAAATAGGAAAAAAAAAGATAAATGTGACTGGTGTAGAGAAAAGAAAGTGTATAAAAGTAGCCTTGGCTTCGCCACCGACTGCTGGTGGTGCAGGAAAAGAAAAACAACTCCATAAAGAATCACAATTCCTAGTCCTATTCCATATTGATTCAAAATGCTCAAAATCTGATTTTAAATTGTGTTTAAGTTGTACGTCTATTTGCAAGTATACTGCTTCTCATATTACACATCCACTTGGCCACTGTAGAAGAGTGTCTTGTCCACAGAGTGTATTTTGAATAATTATTGGATACTCGTATTTAAGAAAAAGTCAAGTAGCTAAGTCAGGAGGAGGGTTTTAGCACTGTTAATCACTCTCACCCCTCCCTGCTAGCTCTTTGTAACAGTTGGCTCACCCCAACATAGCCTGCCAAGAATGCTAAGGCTAATTAGCTTAGCCACTGATGATGGCAGATAAACGGTTTTCCTGTTGATTGTCTGTCTAATATACTGTCACAACATGGTGACAGTTTAAATAAATATGGTAAAAATATTATTGCTAAAGTAAGTATACATAAGTATACAGTTGAAGACAGAAGTTTACATACATTGAATAAAAAGAGACATTTATCTTATTTTTGGCTTGTGCAGCTAATCAAAACAGGAAGCAAAACAATTCCAAATGTCTAGAAAACGTTTTTTAAACTAAACACAAAAGTGGAACTTAAGATCACAAAGCCCATAAACCCAAACAGATACCAGGTTCAGTTTTTATATGGATTCCCAGCAGTCGGTTCTTTGTGTTCAAAGTTCAGTCAGTTTTTATGCAGGTAACAGTTTCTGTCTTAAACTGTAGTATTATATTATATTATAACTCAGAACAGTGCAAGAGGATTGACCGTTCAGTCACTGGACATGTTTACGTTGTTAAATATAACCTTTATATTAGAAAAGCTAGAACAAACCTAAATGAAGATATTTATTTTGCTACAGTCAGTCTCTTTAGGCCCCTAATCTAATATCTGCTCCAAGTAAAGCACTATTTTTAGGTTTTCCTAATTAGATTAAAGCCGCTGCACTAGTCTGAGTCAGACACCAACACTTGTTGGTTTTTGGTGGAGAGTTACTTTTAGGCATAAGAAATATGGCCACAGAATTAATAAAAGAACTAAAAGCTACAGAAAAAGCCCTTACTCACTGAAGGCAGAATTTGTAAAAACAAAATAACTAGAAATTTATGTTGCTATTTGTCATATCTTTATGGATGAATAGAGCCAGAGAACCTCAAAATCTCCAAATTACAAAATGCATATACGTTTTTAGTGCCCACTGAAACAATAGGTTTTTGAGGCACAGCAATTAAAACAGAATGGCTCTATTTTAAATGGATTGTGACGTAACAGCTCTCTGGCTAAATGGATAGATGTCTGTTGTTTTCATTATAAAATGTATGTTTTGGGTAGAATGGATCACTCAAGGAAGGAGTAAAAAGCAGAACAGGGAGGCAAATGCAGCTGTTATTTATATATTTATCAAGTGATAAAGATCTTTATTTCACCAAAAATGAGGTGTAATCTAGCGACATCGTTTATTTCCTCTGTGTCTGAGCCAAGTGAAGGAAGGGGAAATTTGGCTGATAGAGTTTGACTGGTGTGAAAGAATAATATTTTGATAGCTACTTTGCTAAAGTGCATTTAAACGCTCAGGTGTATGTGGACCGAATTAATGGAGAAATGTGAGACATGCACAAACATCGCACAGCTCCCAGACATAAAGCATTATAGTGAGAGATGGTTGGGGCATCAGAAAAATGCTGGTCAGAAATGGAGCAGAAATTACATCTGAAACAAAATACATTTGTTAATGATTTGAATTCTTTTTCATCATTTTTCATTTCTCACTATGTCCACACTTTTAAATCTCTGGGTAGGATGTCGGTTTGTTAGATTTCTAAGCTACTGCTTAAATTTGCCTTGATCTCTTTCTCCAGACTGGACAAATCATATAAATCTTGATTTTCTAAACTCAAATTCGAGCTGGAGATTTTGCTAACACTAGATTTGTCTTCAGTGAAAAAGAAAAGTTGTAAAACAATTTTATGTGGCATTTAAACGCTCTTGTGTTGTAAAGTTTTAAATCTTTCCTTCTCAGCTTTCACCAAAGTTGTTTTTGTATGTGTATTTAAAATCTTAAACCGTTTGCTCAGACTACTCCTTCTTCAGACAAATGTAGGAAAACATTGTACAGTTGGGTGTGACCGGTGATCAGTGCACTGACCAAAACATGTAGGAGGAGCTTTCACCTGCAACATATAATTATATTTAGACAGTAGCGTGCTTTAAACTTTACCCCGTCTTGTAGGTGGGGAAGAATTTAAACCAGAGCCAACACCTTAAACCTCTACATCCAAAACAAACCTTGGGCACAACCTTCCCACAATGGTGACGGCATGCACTAAATCTAACTATAGTTATAGAGAGTATTTTACAGTAAAAAACAGGCTGAGAGTCATGTGATGTTTTGAAGAAAAAAGCTAAACAAACAAGGTTCCTTTGGAGCTCTTCTTTTCCTGTGACATCCACTGTTGACCTGCTGGTTGTGATTTTCTCTGCCTGGTTGAATCATGTCCACTTGGGTCAGTCCTGGCTTGTTTTGATGAAAGAAACATTTGTATGGTTTCCAGAAAGTCAGCAGCTCAACTGGTTCAAATGAAATTGTTTTCAGAGAACACAAGTCACAATCTTTATATCAATTAGATGCACTGACGGTCATCTCTGCTTCTTTGTTGCAAGCAGTTGCAACAAAGAAATGGTTGTTTAAGTATCAAATTGGACTTTAATTTCCTTTTGAAAATTTATTTTTCTTTTTTTTTTTTACTTTAGAAATGCTTACAGAAAACAGAAAAAAGGTTAAGCAAATTGTTTAGTGATTGTTTTTTAAATAAATTTTCTCCCCAAACTCATTCCTTGTCTGAAAAATTGCTCAAAGTTTAATTTTTTATTAATATTTCAGTCGAAAAAAAAATGAAACTTTGCCCATGTAATGCTGAAGGACTTGCTTATCTTCCTCTTTCAGTAACTGATCTATAAAAGTGATAATCTGGACCTTCTGGTTCCAGGCCTTGCTCTCTCCTCTGTATCTTAAGCAAGGCAAAGTTCATGACTGTTATTAGGATTATTTCAACAAGTCCAAACACAATACCTGTTTTTATAATTACACAAGGTTGTGTACAAATGAAAGCATCTTATTACAATGGATTCACGTTTTAAGGTTCTGAAGAAGAGTACATTGTGTGCTCCCACTGGGAGCAGACCAGTAAGGACATATCAGGACAGCATCTGTCGAGTGGAGACTGGGACGAAACCACTGGGAAAACAACAGCTGCTTTACTTGCTTCTACTTGCTCACTGGGAAGAGCTGGGGCAGAAAACGGGTTGCACCCTCTTGCTTTGCAGGGCTTTGCCCCACTGACTTATCGCATGCTAACAGGCCCTAAGAAATGTAGCCAGCCCACAAAGGTGGCTATTTCTTTTATTTGTAGAATGCAATTTTCACTTTTGTAGTTTCGTCTGAAAGTTTTAAATGTAGAGTAAAACATAAAGTATTCGCTTTTTAGTTGTAAAAATTGCCATAACTATTCAGGGATTTTTACCCAAAAGCAAACCTAGCTGCACTCTCTCATTAAACATAGCAAGAGGACAGACAAAAATATAATAAAAAAGAAAAATACAATAAATTTAGGAAGTTTTATGCGTCTTTTGTAATATGGCAAATGTGTAATACCATTTATTGCACAAAATAAGACTATTAATTTTATTAAAACATTGCACGTTTACTGTTGAGTAGGTAAAACATAAAATTCATACTTTTAAAGCTTTTAATAAAAAAAACAAAGTGTTTGTGGTATGTAAGACATCTGCATGATCTAACCGTAGTGGAGATTTTTCATTTTGTTTTGTCATTTAGTGAAAATCCAGAATGCTTGGTTCCAGAGGCTGAAGCAGATGTCTGGCGCTTTAAAACAACTTTATTTTCAAGAATATAAAAGCAGCTTGTGTGAACACTTGATGAAATCTTAAAAGAGTTGTCATATTCCCATTGGAGGAGAAATTACACCCATTATTTACTAAATGGAGGTTGGAGGTGGAGGTTGGAGGTGGAGCAGCACCAAAAATCTTCCTGAGTGAAACAAGTACTCCAAATGGAATAAGTTAAGAATGTGTTTCTTTACATTTGCATTAGACAGTTAATCTGAGCAGAAACAATTTTCGTTTCATTTTCAGTAGGCATTTCTCGCAGGAAAATAATTAATGGCACACAGCCTCCAATCTCCATTTCCCACATATGCAAACGTGATTAATGTTTGAAGGTTTTAAAAAGCAATCAGATAAACAACCATCATGTTTTTGAGATTAGAAACCCCCTTCACACCCAGCACCTCTTGGAACAAATAATCTGGATTTACACTAACGGAAGAGGATTATCAACTGAACGTAAGATATTAGCTACTTTTAGCTTTTTTATAGGACCTCTCTTCACAAATTCTCAATTATCCCTTAAATATCACCTGGTAAGTATTTATTTTAAATGTGTTAGTTAAGGTTAAAAAGTTTTTCTCCAGAGATACAGTATCAAATAATGCGCTGCATGCGCATTTGAATCGCTTGAACACGGCCTCATTAGAGAGCGAGACACTTGTCTGTTTCCTTACAATTTGATTAACAAACATGAATCATGTGAATCATATTGTGTGTCAGACAGGACCAGTCTGAACCAGACTGACTAAATCAAGAATAAAACAAGACTGCTGTGAGACTCAGCCTGTTTATGGTGAGGGTTTTAATTAAGTAGCATGAACTGCTGACTAAATGACATTTGATGGACATAATGAAAAGCAGAGAGTTAAACGTGTGAAACTAGTTTTGTTGTTTGTTGGAAAAGGAAGCACTATGTCCTCTACGAACAGTCTGCATCCTGTGTTTCTCCCTGACTTGAAGCTGTGAGATTGAACCCTTGTAGTTTAACTTTTCAGAACTGCTCTTTTCATAATCTGCTGGGTGATTTCTGTGAGCTGTGACTCGTTTGAAGAAAGGAACTACAGCAAATCCTGTTCCTCTGAAATTCAGCTGCCAACCAAACAAGAAGGGACTTTCCTTTGAGGGAAACCTGTCAGTCTTTCTGATTTATTCCTCTTGTACAACATTCTTGACAGTTTACTTAGCGGAAATAACTAAATACACCCTGAAGCGGGTTTTAGACCTGTTCTGTCAAAAAGATTTTACTTTCACATAAAGTCACTGGTTGAAAGGACGAGATTCTCAGTCAAGTGTTAGCGCATCTGACGTCTGCAAAGCAAGAGCACACGAAAATGTTTCCTGTTGTGGTTGTCACTGTTTATAGGTCGAAGGGGCAAACTACAGTACGTGCAGCTTTTCAGTCAGCTGTGTTTCAACATCCAACCCGTTAGAAGTTAACTCATCAAGTGCTTCTTATCTGGATTTGGGAACCATGCTGAAATGCATCTTCTAATTGGGAATAAAAAAATTAAAGTTGTTAAATATAACTCTAGATCAAAGCTGTTGAACGTTGGTATCTGTTCTTGACTGGAGCAAGATTAAATTGTTCTGAAAGGACGGGAAATAATCAGACCACAAGGTCATGCTTTTAACAACCACTCACCTCTTCCGGCATGTCAACAGTGCCCTTTAAAGAAATTTATCCTTTTCACTTTTTCTCACAAAACTTTATGTATTTGTCTTTATATTTAGAACAAACATCTGAGCTACATTTGCATGTATTTTGAAGCATTTCTCTATCAGTTTTCTTGGGAAATATTTTTGCCCAATCTTCTACAGCTCAGTTTGGTTGGATGGAGAGCATCTAAAATCCGTCAAACTCATTTTCGTTTTGGGCCATATAGAAATCAAGAATCTCTTCATCTTGTCTCTGCATTCGATGAAAACCTCTTGAAATCAAATAACATTAAAACATTAGACATATTTTCACAGTAATGTAATTTGGCACATTCAAAGATAAAAATGCAGATTTGATCAATAAAATAATATTTAAGCACACTTAACTTTTTACCCCCATTATCAAAACTGGCAAATTTAAACAACTCACAGGCCACAAAATTCATAAAAAATGCACAAATTAGTTTATTGTCATTTTTTCTGTTTTTATTTTCACCTGCTCAATAATAAACATTTTTATAAAATCTTAAAGATTCAAAACATAAAAAAGGCTTCGGACCATTGCCTTACTAAAGGAAAAACAGACAATTTCCAAATTTTGGAGGTCGTCAGTTGTTTTCTATTTTGTTGGCCACATTTTTCTCATTCTTCACTTTTGGTCAGTGGCCAATCAAAATCATTCCAAGGGCCATGAATGGCCCCCGGGCCACACTTTGGACATCACTCTCTCTGAATGTGACACGTAGGCAATAAGTTTAAATGTTTTGGGCTCATCTGACCACAGCTCTTCTTTCATGTTTGCTGTGTCAACTTCATAGGTTGCAGAGGACTTCATATAGTTTCCTTCCTGCAGCTCTTCCATAGATGCCAGATTTGTGTACTGCAGAATCATGAACACTTTAAATTTCTTCCTCTCCTGTCTGCTGGTTCCTCTGTCTTCATGATGCTGTTTGTTCTCTAATGTTTTCTAAAAAAAAACCCTCGGTGGCCTTCACAGAACAGCTGCATTTTTGCAGATATTAAGTTACAAACACTCGGGTTTTATTTACTGATTAGGTGATTTTGGAAGGCTGTTGGTTGCTCGAGATTTTATTTAGCGGTATGAGAGGCAAGACACCACCGTGTGAGGCTTTATTAGTACCAAACATACTTTTTGTCAAGATAGCTTTTTTAATTCACTGATATTAATAAAGAGGTGCACTGTGTAGTTTAGATGATCCAAATAGCATTTTATATTATGTTAGACTTGTTCACTTTGATAAATTTTGATTACAAAGTTTCTGATGCAACAATCAAATCAGATTAATGCAAAAGAGCTGACCTGCAAGCAAAGATAGATTTCTATCTAGTGGAAAAAAATTTAAATGTTTCCTGAAGTCTTCAAACTAAAATATTTGTGAAGATAAACTCTTCCAAAGCAAATAAAATGCTTGTCACTTTACAATCAAGCAATGTAATTTGAACATTTAACAAAAAGGATACAAGAGGTTATTTAGTCTAAAACTGAGCGTTATCATTAGTACTGACCTTCTTTGTTTATGAACTCGGCTGCAGCGGTCAAACTCAATGACAAAATGCATGAACTGCATAAAGATTTAGAAGTTCAGTCACCTTACTGGTGATTTTACATTCGATTTAACGCTTTACTTAACAGTTTCTGCAATGCTTTGTCACAAAGCCCTCAAGCTGAGGAAGTATTTAACTGTAAAGTCATTTTAAAATGGAAATATTAAAAAACTGAACATTCATAGGATCTCATGACTGATTTTATACATAATTTTAAAAAAACACACCTGTAACATTATAAAGTCACGATCTTCCACAATGTAGAGACAGCACTTTCATGAGTAACAAAATCCGCAGTGTTGTGGAATTAAAACGTTATTTCACTCCGAGGGCTTTGTCTAAAAAGTTGGCAAAGTTCTTTGGCTGTCCAGGTGGGAACGGCTGCAGAACAGAGAGGTCCATGTTCTTCAGCGTTTCTGTCAGAGTGCTGAACATAAGAGCACACCATTAATGCTGGTTAGCGTCACATCGTTACGCAGCGGACAGGCGTGTGAGATGGACGTACCTGCATGTGCAGTACAGCAGGTGGTGGTCCATGTGCAGCTGCCGGGCCAGCTCCAGCTGGTGGTTGTCCATCAGTTTGTCATTGACCACAACTAGCAGAGGTTTGCCGGCGCCAAGAGCCTCCAGACAACTTCCTGCTCCTGAACGGAGGTTTTAAAAAGTAAAAGAGAATTAAAGTTGGCCTTTAAGTTTGCTTATTTGTTTGACACCTCTAAGTTCCTATTATGGAGTATAAACTTTATGGGTCTTGTTGCTGACATCGTTTAAATACCTTGTCTTTGTTGTTTCAGTTTTACATAATGAGACATAATCAGTCTCATCACAGGCTTGTTTAATATTAAGCCCCTTAAAGGCACCGGGAGATAACTAAAAAAATGATTCAGATAATCTGAGTTGACAGACTAAATCAAGGAAGCACAAGAAGTCGCTATATTTTAATAATCGATTATTTGTGTAGAATAACCAGCGTCATGTAAAGAGAGACGTAAAATATGCAACTGGTGACTGTTTTGCTGTTCTTTTTTTTATCTTGTTGTTCTTTTTTTGTTTTGTTTTTAAGAGGTATTTGCCCATGAATTACCTGCATGGCTGATTACAAGATCAGCTTGCTTCATGTCTTCTGCTATTGAGTCTTTGAAGCGAAAAGCCTCCACGCTGAGGTGAGCACAGCTGTCAGCATCTGGAAGCAAAGATCCTTTTCCGATCTGAAGAACCAGACGCTCATATCCCCGAAACTTCAGCACCTGAGAGAGGGAGCGAGAGCAAAAACACCATCTTAGTTATAAACATTAAATTCAGCTCCGTACCAGACTTATAAGAAGACGCCTGCTCACCTGTGTGGCCTCAGAGGAAGTGACGCTTTCGATGAGCTCATCAAAGCGCGTGGTTCCGACGGTAACGAACACCGTTTTCATGTCTACTCCGGTTTTAAACCCTCACTTTTTGCCCAAAGTTCAGATATCAGCTTGTTTATCTTCATTTTACAGAGAACAGCCCTGACAGCTGCTTCCGCTTCTAACGTCATCACGTTACCAGCGTCCATGAGAGACGCACAATGTCGCCACCCGGAGGCCGGAGGGCTTAGTTGCAGCCACGTGAACTGAGGAAACTGAACAAAACATTCTGAAATAAAGGTAAGCCTTGCTAAAAAAGGAAAAAAAGAGAAAGAAAATAAATTTAAACGATACATTTTCTTTTAACTGTCGTTATGACGGTACAAAAATGAAATTATATTGCATTTTATCCTGAGGGAGATGTTTCAGGGCAACAAAGACAAGAACAACTAAAGAACTGTTTCTACCCAAGAACTGTTACCCTGAACACCACCACAAATGCATCCAAACCCTGATCATCATTTTCTTAACATTTTGGTTGTTTCTGTTTTTTTTTTCCTGCTATATATGTTTTTTTATATATTTATTTTAAAATATATTCATTTACTTAGCAATTTCCACTTCAATTTTTAAAATGCTGTGTTTTCTCGCACAATGAAAGTAAAGGAATTCTTATTCTATTTTGCACAACTAAACTAACTAAAGTGTGAGTGCATGGTTGTTTGTCCTGTGTGTCTCTGTGTTGCCCTGCGACAGACTGGTGACCTGTCCAGGGTGTACCCCGCCTCTCACCCGGAACGTAGCTGGAGATAGGCACCAGCGACCCTCCCGACCCCATTAAGGGACGAAGGGTGAACAGAAAATGGGGCTGCACAGTGGCGCAGTTGGTAGAGCTGTTGCCTTGCAGCAAGAAGGTTCTGGGTTCGATTCCCGGCCCGGGTCTTTCTGCACGGAGTTTGCATGTTCTCCCTGTGCATGCGTGGGTTCTCTCCGGGTTCTCC
>CAEGAE010065177.1:0-29185 GCA_903067095.1 Girardinus metallicus | reverse complement strand
CATTAATCAGCTAGCCAACCAGAACCAGCATTAATCAGCTAGCCAACCAGAACCAGCATTAATCAGCTAGCCATGCTCTCAGGAAGTTTTGATTCAGTAACTTTATTTTGATGCATTCATTTGACTTTTAATGAACGTTTTCCTCTTTTACTAGACATTGTTTGGCATAGGCAGTGTTGTGAGACTTATTTGACTCATGTATAATTTAGGGTATAAAGAACCTTACTGTTAAATGTGGTTTAATTGTTTGCAGGTTTTTCAGTTGTTCTTTTGTCTGAGTAGTTATCCTGCGATTAATTGATTCATTGAACTGTTGCTTATTGCAACTGGCTTACAAGTCACAGTCAGAAAGTACTGCAGATTTGTGAACTACAAGCAAATTAATGTATAATTTTCAAAACAGTTTTGAAATAAATACCTGAAAAAAGTATGTAGCCTGTCTTACCCCATTTCTCACTATTCAAATAATTGCCTTCAGAAAAGGAGGTTTAGAAATTATTAGAGAACAGCATCATGAAGACCAAGCATAATGCAAGGTTAGACGACAGAACAAGTGATGGAACATCTCATGGTACTCAAACGATTAATTAGATTAATTGATTTTTCAAATAATCATCAACTAATTTAGCAATCAATTGTTAACTTGAGTATATAAACTCAAAAAATGCTATTTCCTTTAAGAACAACATATTCAGAACAGTAATTAAGCCAAAACTGTATAAAACATATATACATTTGAGGGGAACTTTAAAAACAGTGACATTTGCAGTGAGCCATCACCTTTTAGGAATCATTTCCATCAGAAAAGAAAAATAAGTAATAAGGGTTAAAATGTTTGGTGTAATCAAACTAATCTGCTGAACTTGTGGCTATATTATAAATAAAACAGATCTACTGGCATTTGTAATTATAAGTAGACTGATTTGACTTCATAATAGGATTACCTGTAATAGGCCTTCACTTAAATACCTCCGCGCGACTTATCTGACATTGAGGCGAAAGAACCGGGACAGAAATCAGGTCAGCTCTCTGCTGCTGCTGCAGGTAAGTCTCAGACAAAATAAACACCTCACATGTGCACATATATATTTATTTATATATACGCACACGCACATCCATTCTACCATGATATGCTATGAGGCCATACAGGAACCTCTGGCATCCCTCGTCCACAGATCGCTGCCAATAAACAAGTGCTATGATTGGCTGGAAGCCTTGCCCAGCAGACCTGCCCTATATTTCCTGTCGACATGAGCTGGATTGACATTAACCGCTTGCCGTCTGATATATGGGACAGGAGCAGCGGTGTTTGGGTTAACACACAAATAACATTTAGTCACGAATTCCCAGATGCCTGATATCGGGATTTTTAAGAGGGTGAATCACCATGACTGCAGTAAATAAACAGAGTTCACTGTCAGAATGACCATGAATGTGTGTGCCAGAGTGAAAGAGAGGCAGAGTCAGATGAGAGTCCCATGCTAAAAGGCATGTAGGCATACAGGCGCTTGGCCCTCAGCTGGGCCATGCGCCAGCTGAGGGCCAAGTGCCTGGGGTGCCTTCTCTGCCATGACCCCCCTCAGCCTCCCTGCAGCTCCCATCTCCATCTGCCCATCCCAAACAAGCGCTCCTCCTAAGCAGCCTCGGCTGGCGCTCTAAACCCTCTGACCTTACCTGTTTTTTCTGAGAAATATATCAGCAGCGAAAATCTCACTTGTGAAGCAGAGCAGTAAGATTGCCATAAAACCTGGCTGCTGCAGCCCATGTCAGATGGGTCATGGAGCTATTATTAGCGCTGGAGTAGAAGTCATATGCAGCGGCTCAAACATTGCTCGGCTGTTTCAAAGAACATGGCTCATCCATTAGTAAAGAGCGCAGTTCAGGCCGCGCACGCCGCTCAGTCGGCTCGGATCATCAAATCTTAAAGCAGGAAGATTATGCAGTACCCCAGAAATCTGCAAGCAGCTGCAGCCTTTCATAAAACAGCCGACGAGGAAACATATACCTCCAGTTAGTGGAGATGCACCGGTCAGAGATTTACGGTCGATTTTTGTTTTCTTTGGAAACTCTGACTGGTCCAATTTCTCTACAAACTATAATTAACAGCAATCTGAGTTTCTATGTTCAAGCCTTTCTGACATATACATCTCCGGAAAAAAACAAGAGCCCACTGCACTGAACCCCATTGAAACCCTCATGGTTATTCCACCAAATATTGATTTTTTATTTCTTCCTGAGTTGAAACATTAGTATTGGTTCTAAATGAATATGAACTTGTTTTCTTTGCATTATCTGAGGTCTGAAAGCCCAGCATCTATTTTATTTTCACCATTCGTCATTTTCAATAGTTTGTAGATCTATTGAAAATAGTTCTACAAACTATTACATATACATAGATATATGCACACTCAAACATATACCTATAAAAAGTAAAATCAGAAAAATTGATCATTTTAAGTGGTCTATTATTTTTTTCCAGAGCTGTATAAATATAGTCCTCAGTCATTTATTGCGGGAGAAAAGTTGATGTCACACTGTGTGTGTTAGCGGAGATGGACTGATTTGACATGGCTTGTATCTAAGGCTGAAACAATTAATCGTATTAATTGTGATCAATGAATTATTCAAATAATTGTTAACAAATTTAGTCATTGTTAACTGGAATATATAGACTCAAAAAAAAAAATGAAAGAACATACACAGAGTAGCAATTAAGACAAAACTAAAGAAAAAATATATAACTTTAGCATTTAAGATAAAAAAAGAAAACCTCTGTCTGTAAATTTGTTTTTTCCAAAACTCAAACAGCAGTTTCAGCTTCATCTGCTTCAAATTCAGTAAAAAACCTCATATTAAGTACCTTTTGCTAACCAATTATTAATCAGTTGATCCAAAAAGAAATTAAAAATTAAAAATCAACAACCATCTGCGCCCCTTGGAACGATTTTGGGCGGTCTTTCATCACAATTCAAGAATGCTGGGTGAAATTATGTTAGGCTGCAATTTTCACTGATGCCAGGCCTTTAAATGAAGATAAAGGAAATGGAAAATGCAAGGTCCAACACAAAGTATCCAACCAGATTTTTGCTTTGAATTTAATATACTTGAAAATCTTGTAACTTTTTATAAAATGCAGAGTTGGTGCAATCATTTAATAAACTTGGAAAATTAAAGCAAGAATATTCCATGTCTTGTTCTTGTTGCTTTAAAGATGTTTTAAAAAATCTAGAAAGAGACTGTCAACCTGTAAAATGTAGGATATGGTTTGCTGTTTTTTTATTTAATCTGGCAAATCTGCAAGACCCTTTTAATGTTTTAAACCTGCAGTGATTTACAGATGCCTTATCTACAGAAATCTGATTGCTTCCTTGTTTCATTAAATAACATTTATTTGATTAATAAAATTGTTGAGCAGGTAAAAACAGAAAAACTAAAAAAGTTTTGCAATCTGTGGCATCCAGAGTACTATCAACTTGGCATTTTGGCCTCCATGTCAAAAAGTTTGGACATCGCTCTCCTAAGAGCTCTTTGACCTCCATTAATATTCATAAATGATCTTAAGTTTCTTCTGTTTTCTGGGGCTTTAAATACTACACAGACTCTGCTTCAGAAACTGCATTAATTTGCTTTAAACATTAACATTACAAAGGTTATTAGCGTTAGCATGCTAAAGGTGAGAAATGTAATACTTTATGGTGTAAGTAGTCTGATCTTTTGAATTTTTAACAATTATCCCTGACAGCCTCACCTCTGTGGTGTATTATCATTGCTATCAGAGAGCACTTTCATAAATCTGTCTGCGTGGATTTAATGACATCTGAGCAATTGTTTCCAGAGGAAATTAATACCCACAGTAAAAGGTTAACTGACAGACACAAACAGATATGAGCAGACATTCTACCCCTGTTAAAATGCCTCTTAGACCATACTCTACATTTACACATGCACAAGCCATTTGTGTGTGCGCGTGTAGGCGTGTGTGTGTGTGTGTGTGTAGCAGTGTATTGTCAGTGGGTGCCACCTGGCACAGCCGTGGCTCTGGGTCTCCGGTTGCGGGCTGCAGAGGTAGCAGGAGATTTACACTGGGTGAGTGTTGGTGTGAGGAACGACAGTGACCGCCGCGGAGCAGGACGGGTTTACGTCACAGTGTTGCCTAAACTGGGCTTTACTGCCTGAGCACAGCGTCCTTTAAAAGTAGGATTTTATAATAGGATGTGAGCAATATCCTATTAATATACAGTAAAACCATTTGATGTGGAGAATTATGCTTTTCATGGAAAACACAGAAAGAGAGCATTTATCTCTTTATAGCATCTAAATCTCTACTAAGAGATAGAGTTTTCACACCAGCCTTATCTAGTTAATTTATTTATTTATTCAAACTCTAGTTTATTTGTCTAGAAAGTCTGGTTCTTTTGGGGAGGTGTGAATGCAAAATTAAAAAAAGCGAACTTTGGTCCGCCTGAAAAGCTCGGTCTTAGTTTGGTTGAAGTGAACTCTGGTGCGGTTCGAATGTATATGTGAACACCAAGCAGACCGGAGACACCTCTAAAAGACAGGAGGTGGACAGCAGCGCAGGGCATTCTGGGTAAACACAACCAAAAAAACCACACGAGCCTAACGCTAGTAGGAGACATAACTCATGATCTTTTGCCAAAAACAAAAAAGAAACCGCTAAAATCTGACACTACTCCATTTTTGTTTACATTTTGTGAAGAAAGAAATTGCTCAGTGTCTTCTTCAGAGGTTTTTATGTCATGTTCTTTAGTGATTCTTGTTGCAGCGCCACCACACGCAAAGAGAGGAACAGGTTTTTCAACTAGTTTGTATTGTTTGACAAAGCATAACATAAAAGCCAACCGCAGCAGCTGAAAATCTAACAAATGTTGCAATTTTGGTTCTCTATCGAGCTGGTCTAACAGGTGTGAAAATACCCATACGATTAGTTAATGGCAAAAAGCCTGAGAGTGACAAAGAAACTTTCTACACTATAATAATCCTTCGAGGAACACCATTTTAACTGAAGGGGATCAGAAATATGCAAGGTTTAAGACTTCAGCTTAAGCTTGAAAATACGGTGGATTAGAGCAGGAAATTTATTTGAATTTTACTTTTTTAGAACCAATACGTCGTCAATTCTAGAAATGCCTCCATGCAGACCAGCAAGATCAACACCGACCCAAAATCTAACTAGAGCCTATATTTGACATTGTAATACAACCACATAAAGAGAAGTAGATGTGGAGTATCAAGCTGCAGTAAAGCTTCATGGTTTTGTTAGGAGTGGAGCTGCGAAATCATTGTTTTCAAAAAGTTACAAATTCCTTCCTTATCAAAGGAAAACACAACCGGGGTTCCTCACCGTCTTTCCTGTCAATATTCCACACAGTTCGACAACAATGTGTTTGCTTTAGGGCTCGTAAAAGACCATTTCAAAATGGAGGCATGGTCAAAATGACTTAAAAAAAACACCAAAATCTGAAATCTAATGTTAACCTTCAGGCAGGATTACAGTCCATAAATGATTAAATCCTTACAGATTACTTTATTTGATCTCTTGGGATGTGTTGCAGGCCTTTAATAAAGAAAATATAATGTAATGTTTTTTGTTCAAACTTTGAATTTGCATCCATTTTTACTCCCTGACTTATTTATAGATATTACATCCAGTATTCAGGAACTAAAGTTTCTTGTATTCAAACAGAAAGGCGCCCCGTTCCCATAGAAACTGGCAGCATTCAGCATCAAGTGAAGTTTACTCACAGTAATTATCCACAGGTTACAGACGTGGACTTGAGTGGCATTTTGCTATTTGAATGATTAACTACCACAGTGTTTAAACTGAGTCAATCCATAAAAAAGAAATTTTAGTAAGAGACTAAAGAAAAACTTCAGAGAACAGAAAGAAATCTGGGGCACCAGCTACAGATTATGGGAAGTTTTTAAGTTTTCTGAAGCTTTTTGGGACGAAGTAAGTCGTTTTCTTTTCACACAACTTTTCTACCACTTCAATCTTCTCGTTAACTTGCGAGTCCTTTTTTCTCTCATTACTGGCTGTGACTGCAGAGCTTTCAGAGCTACACCAGAGCTGCGGACTGACGCAGCCTCTACATTTACCACCAGGAAAATCCCAACTCCAGAATGCATTGTGTTCTGACTGCTAAATAATATCCAGGGATTACATGTCGAATTAAACACTGAAATAAGTTCTTACCTCTTGCAGATAACTTTTTGGTGTTGATTATTTTAGCGGCATACTCCTGCCCTGTCGACAGCTTCACACATCTGCGCACCACTGAAAACGCACCCCTGCAAACAACAAACAAAATATATTCTCATTACTTTAAGGAAGATATTTTCATATTTTTATCAACAGCTCATATAATATTTATGTCCATCAGGAAATCTCTACTGTTTATCAAACTTTTGCTTGCATGCAGCTTCTTCAGAGCCTTAGCTGGTGTAACGACTCCAGTTTTTGCTGAGAATACTCGTGTTAATACACACAACTGATGATTTACTGCAGCTACAAGCAGGCTTAATATTCCTCAAATGTAACTGAGGAAAGCTACATTTAAAGACCAAGCTGTCCAGATTTATCTGCTTAATAAGCTCCCATGAGGAGCCTCAGAGCCAGTCAGCATGTTCTAGATAATATGCTCACATGTGGATGGTGAGACGTGAGGCGCAAGAAACAAACACTTCTACTGTGAAACTACAGGAGCAAAGAAAAGAGCAAACTACTTAAACACAATATTTGGCGTTTTCAAAAAACATATTTCAGAAAATGTCATTTAATATGCATTTAATCATACAGAATAATTTAAAAATGATGAATATGAGCTGTGTTGCTCTAAAAGCTGCACAGCAAACTCTCAAGTCTCTAAATAACTTCTCTGCTCAATCTGGCCGGTCTGGCTTCCAGTGGGTGTTGACAGTGAAAGGTTGAACTGTGACACTGGGTTTCGCTTCCAGACCAACAAGGTCAAAGGTGAAAGCTGTGGGACCAGACGGACTGAAACTCAGATGAGGCAACGCAGAGGACTGAAAGTCTTCTGTCAGATAGCATCAATTATTATTACAAACACATAAGCTGCTTTGAATTAAACAGCTCTTCAATAACTGTGCAGTTAAACAAAACAATACTGAAAAGAACATGAACAATTATTACAAAACAGTATTAAATGTGCTAATGCAATTGCACTCAAAGACAGCAAATAATAACTGCATTCAATCAGACATAATCTTTACTAATAACACTTACAGAAAACCAACAAAGAAAAAAATAGCTCAAACCGCAAAACAACAACCTAGACCATTGGTTCTGAGGTTTTTCAGCATCATTGAAGTTAATCGTAATCAGTACAAAATAATCTTTTTTTAAAAGATAAACAGTGCCACAATTACTTATATTTTGCAGTAATTTTCCATCCTGATCAAGCAGCTTTCTATTGTTTGTAATATGTATCATAAAATTTCCACAATATAGAAAAAAGGTAATGAATGAGGTCTTATTTTCACTCCGGGGACACAAACCTCAAATCTGTACGTTAAAGAACAAACATATGCCTTCAGAGATCAATGGTTGGTGACTCACAAATGGAGATGGGCCAATCAATCAGAAAGATTGAAAGAGTTGAACATTTTTCCATTAATCATCTCTATTCTGTGACCAGCAGGTTAAATAATGAAAAAGCTTTGCTCCTCTTTATTAAATGCATCAGAACAAGAACTCCCACCATTTTCATAAATGCATTTTCTGATAGTGTTCGAGCTTATGCTGTGTGCACAAATATTAAGTATGAAGTGAGTATTTTGACCCTATATTTTTTAGGCAAACTTTCTACCTCCAAGATGGACAAACTTGAATGCTAAATGGATTTAAGCAAAACAATTGGTCAAATTTAGTCAAAAATGACCAAAAGTCTCTCAGAGGAATCCTGAAGTTGCTTAGATTTTGGCTCATGATCACAGAACTGCCAAACATTTTGTTGCAAATAGCCAACTGGGTGGCAAGAAACGTGATGAGAGGGGGAAAAAAAGGACATGAATGAACTGCCAAGGGTGTGAGAAGAATCAAGCATGACGCTACCATTATCTTCCAGTTCTGCCATTTTCCATAACTGCAGCCTACCTGGAGTGCCTAGAAGTACAAGATGTCCAGAGCGCAGAGACATTGCCATGGTAAGCGAGGCTGAAACCTGACCACCACTGAACAAGAAACATAAGCTGAACTGACCAGACTGGGCCAAGAAATACCTGAAGACAGATTTTTCAAAGGTTTTATGGACTGATGAAATGAGAGGGACTCGTGAAGGACCAGATGGACGGTCCCGTGCGTGGATCAGACGCCAGCGAGGTGAAGGTGGGGCACTGGTATGCATTGGTATTATTAAAGATGACCTGGTTAGACTTTTTTGGGTTGAAGATGGGCTCATAATCTGCTCTCATGTTTTAAAAGACATTTTCTTCAAACAGAGTTACAGGAAAAAGTCAACATCTTTCAGAAAGATGACGGTTTTTATGCATTTACGTTCTCCTCTGCCTGGATCCCGGAAAGGCAAAAAATTTATCATGTGAAATGAGATTTTTGTTTATCACTTTCACTTAAACATATGAAAATAAAAAAAAAACAATTAGCTGGATAATAGTTGCTCAATAATTGCACAGATTAAGATATTCTCCTAAAAATCCTAAAATATCACTTTTATTTCCTTAAACATTCCTGTTTGAGGTTTATTAACATTTTGGATCAACTGAAACTTATGTAGGTAGTGATTATTAAAAATAATCCTTAAAAATATGACTTACTTGTGCAGAGTGTAATTTTTTGTTGCGTTATTGCCACTCTAGTCTATGTCAATTTTATATAGATAGCACGTTAAAAAAGGCGACAAAGTGCCTGATGGTGAATAAAAACAAGCAGTGAAAATCAGAAATCAACACAACAGGTACACAAATGGGGATAATTAGTAATTTCTTATTTTTTTCTTGAAGTATAAAACAAGAACCTGCTGCATATCTACGTGTTATCATCCTCAGAATGGAAAATCTTGGTCGAAGAATCTCTAATTGCAAAGTGCACAGCATGTAAATCTGCACACCAAAGCTTCAAATATGACAGAGATGAAAATCTACTTTTTATCGAAGAAAAACCACCAGCAGAGCAGCGCACAAATATTTCACAATACCGGTTGTTTGACAAAATCTAAATAATAACAAGTGTTGGTTTAAAGTGAAAACGTGTTATATTAGCTGCAGAATTCACTATAAAACCTTATAATGAACGCCACGGCACAGAAAAGATCAAAGAACGTGCTTTCTAACAACTGTTTTAGGAGTTTGTTTATGCCAATTTGTGTAAAAGAAGAGCTGCTTGTAGACAGCCAAGGCTGATATTATCTGTAATAGGCGCACAAAGTCACGAAGCTTAAATGTCACAAGTCCCACAGAGGAAGAAACAGCAGCCAAAAGTGAGAGCACAATAATTATCTCTCCTCAGATGCTTAGGATTAGTATTACAGAGTCATGGATAGCATTATTATCTCAAGGCCAAGTCACTTACACCTGAACTCCTTCCTCTAAGATGGATGTGACAGGATGAGTAATTATAATCATTTGTATAAGACGACTTGTAGAGCAGGATTAGTGTCACTCACAGAAGATCAAAGCCCGACTAATAGGTTATATTTTCTTTTCTTTTTATTCAAGAGCCAAACCTGAAGAATAAGAAACATTCCCAGCAGCCAGAGTTATTGCTCCTGGGAGAGGAGCAAGCTTTGCAGCAGAGAACGTGTTATTATCCCCAGGTGGTGTGTGTGGAGTCACACTGGTGGACAAAACTATTTATGCTTGTCAAATGACAAGAAAAATAACTAAAATATTATCCCTGTGGGGCATACTAGACGCCTGAAGTGAGTCTGAAACATTTGTAATAACAAAAAACAAGCCAGATTCTTACTGGCATAAGAACTGAAAATCTACAAGTGTTACTAATTCACCTGTCAACTAATTATGATGTTCAAAATGATTCCAAAACACATTAACATCAACATGAATTCAGAGAGAAAATACTTTTTTTGTTTTTTTCCTGGACTACATTTAAATATAACTAGATTATTTTATATAAAAGCCTTTTTTAGGCACTGATTCAGAAAATATCAACAATTATTCTTGTTTTGGACTATAAAGCTGCCTTTGATATAGCCTAACATCCCAATATTTTAAGGTTCACCTTACTAGCAGCAAGTTTCTGTCACCCTGTTTCTCCCTCAGCGCCCGTCTCTTGTGGAGTTCCCCAAGGTTCTGTTCTCGGGCCAGTTTTATTCTCCATTAGCATGCTCCCTTAAGGACCCATTTTTAGGAAATCTCTTCATGCAGATGATTGAGAGATCAAATTACTCCAGAAGCACATTTTTCAGTGCTAATTGCATCTTGCCATATAAATCTGGGTAGGTTTCAGCCTCTCACCCACATTAAAGGCTAGAGGGTCATGCTTGGTTCTCAATTTGACTTAGAGAAACTATTCACTATTGCAGAAAACCTTTTACAAGCTGCAGCTTTTATTGAAGGTAAAGCTTTTGTTTTAACTCGGTGGGATTTTGAAAGGCTGAGCCACACTTTTCTAAGATCCCAGCTTGATCATTGAAACTCTGAGTATTGATGTGAGTCAGCCCTGCCTTTTATGGCTGCAGTTTATGCAGAATCTAACATTTTACTGCTGAATTTAAAGCTCTCCATTGACAAACTGCAGCACATACCCATCCAACCCCCCTCAGCCAAATGTGCCCTCCAGATTTCTCATCGCTCGCTTTTACAAGTCCCAAGCTCTGGACTCAAATGTCTGCAGTGGCAGCACCTGAATTATGCATATATTAGACAATCTTCAATGGTCTCTGTGCTTAAATATTGTCTGCTTTTAATATGGTACGAGTGTATTTCATTCACAAAAATGTCTGCATGAAGGAGCAAACAATTAACCAAAGCATTATTACAAATTTACTAAAAACAATTTTGAAAAATCCAAATGTTTAGATATAATCATTGTTGGAATGTGTTGAGTTTTAGTTTGAGAAACATTCATTCAAAGTCAAGAACAGGCTGCATCAAAATAAACAATCATTCCTGATAGCATGGCTAGCTGATTAATGCTGGTTCTGGTTGGCTAGCTGATTAATGCTGGTTCTGATTGGTTGTTTCTGACTGAGCCGGATAATTCTGCAGAACACAGGAGGAGGCAGAGGAGATCGATCATTTCTTCTGAGATTTTCTGTCTTGTGTTAGGACAGCGTTCTGCCCCGGCCTTTGTGTGACCTCGTGGTTCTCCCCAGGGAGAGGTGATAAATAGGCCTCCTTACGGGGAAGGAAAACACTCTGGTCTTGTAGCCAAACCTGAGTTTTCTTCCTATGTTTAGCATTTAGGTGAAGAGCCATAAAACTCTCTGTTTCACTCAGGCATTTAAAGAAAAGTTGTAAATCTGATAGAAGCTTTTACACGGTTTGTACTCGGCCAAGACAACAAGTTCCCATAGTCGTGAATCTCCCTCCTCTCCGCTAGAGGCACACCCCTAATGTACATAGACACAGAGGAAGCCATGCCTCCCAGAACAAAAGAGGGAGCCCGGAAATGTGAGAGCAGAACAATGGGGGTTGTCCAGAGGCTGTGTCTCTGCAATGTTTGTTGTTTCTGTAATCGTGTGTATTTGTCTCCGTCTCAGGTAATAATGGTTTTCTGGTTTGTGATTTTCTAGGATGTGCTGTGTGAGTCTTATGCATTTGATTGTGTTGAATAAATTGCGAATGATTGTTGAAGTTGAACAGCGATGTCTCGTTTTGTGTTGTCTTTTTGTGTGGTTTCCCTTCTGCCCATGTGGGATCCCGTGGCTCTGGGACATGAGAGAATCGCAATGAGCAGGAGGTCTTTTCCATATTTTTCTCTCTACAGTATCTAAAATCTTTTCTTTTTTAAGTTACGTGCTGCAGCTTCAAGCAGAAGTTCGGTGAGAGAGTTCACTGCAGGTGGAGCAGAAACGGAGCTACGTCTGTGAAATATTACTGCCAGTAGTGCGTAGCGGCGGTTCAACAACGAGAACAGAACCAGTATCTTACACCGCCAGCTCGAAGACTTCTTTATTTTTCAGCTTACTTGTTTAGCTTTCTGACCATGATGCTAATCCAGGTGAGTGTTGGTAGTTGTGCGCTGCTTTACCGGCCTCTCCGGATGTCCTTTTGTTCCTGCATTGAGCCTCGATGTAGCCAAACGCCGTCAAGTTTTTTAAATGTCACTTTAGATTCGTTGTGTTGATGCATTTTGATGTGCTTCACCCCCCGAGGTAAGTTTCCACTGCAACACGCAAACTTCCCTGTCCACTCTCAAAGCGTCCACATTGCTTAGGAGTCACTGCTGCGCGCCTGCGCAGTGTGAAGGAAAGAGGAGACAGCTGCGAATGAGATACAGGTGATCGGCAACAAGAGACCGTGATCGGCGATCACCAATCATACACTTTTTCACGGAAATCGGCCGATTATGATCGGTGGCCGATCGATCGGCACACCTCTAAACTAAATAACAAAAATTGTCAACCTATAAAGCAAACACACAATTAGGACTTGCAGAGAAATTTTTTCTCTCATCTTTCCGGGCCCGTGTGCAGACAGTCTATTTTTAATTAATACACCTGTTGTAAATCCAGGTATAAGAAGGTAAAAATGATTCTGTATTTTATTGAAAATAACACAGAATCGAGATAAATAATATCCAAACATTATTTATTTACATTATTATTTACAATGCTATAAAAAATATTCACACTCCTTTAATTTTGCCCAAATATTTTACATTTCTGATCTATTTTCTTTTGTTTTAAAAATCTGCATAAGAAATCAACACAAAATATCCCAGAATAGAGAAGGATCAAGGTGAAAGATAAAATATACATATATTGGTAATCATTGGTTATTCACTGACATTAATCAGGCTTTCATGGCAGAGAGGCATGTAGAAAGTCATCCTCACTGCAAAAACAAAACACACAAAAAAAAAAAACATCTCAGCCTGATCAAAATTCTCTGGTCTGAAGCCAAAAGAAAATCTTTTGGTTTCCTCATCACAGTGATTAATTTTTCCACTAATGAGCTGAAGACGATTGCCAAGTTAATAAGAAATGGCTTCAATCTGGGAATGTCCACTGATCCGTTTAGTGTTGCCACTAAATACATCTTGTGTTAAATAGTACCACGTACTATTTGATGGTGTAGTTGTTACCATTATATACATGTATTAGGGATGCATCTAATTATTTTAGTAATTGGCTATTCTATCGATTATTCTGACGATTAATTGACTAATCGCATAAAAAAGGCACATTCTGCAGATTTTTTAAATAAAAATTTTAATGCAAAAAATGCAGTAAAATAGAGTTCCCTTAGTGTATGCGTGATCATTTGTAGCAAAGGATGCATCTGCAGAACATATTCACAGACAAAGACAGGTTTTTTTTTAATCATAAATGCAAAATATATAAATTTTTCGTACAGTTTTGACTTAATTGCTGATTTGAATATGTTGTTCTTCTAGAAATTTACCTTTTTTGGGTCTGTATCTTCCCGTTAATGGTTAATCGATTATTAAATTTGTTGACGATTACTTAAAAGCATTAATTATTCACGATTAATCTGATTAATCGTTTGAGTACCAATATGCATTTGTTTATTTGTTGCTATGGTTCTCAGTTAACTTTTTTCTCCCTTCTGCAAGTGTAGAAGCAGACTTCTAGGATGTTGTCTTGTATTCTTTCTGTCCTTCTTTATCTTTAATTTTTCCCCTATTGTCCAAACATTTTTTATTTTGTATAGATTTTTGAACACCCTAACTGCTTCTACAAAAAATTGAAAGGGCACGAATATTTTCTGGTGGCACATTTTAACTTTTCCCTGATTTTGCAGGAGAAGAACCAGCTGACACTTTACAACAAAAGCTCTCACATTATCCTGAGATTTCATGGGTAAACAGTTCAACTATTCAAGAATTAAATTGCTGAACATAAAGTTTTAAAGTCAGGGTGGATTTCATGTGTGGATTACTAATACTAATCCATTTATCTGCAGGAAGTGCAAATAATAAAGCAGAGGCTAAGCTCACATGCGCTCCTAGGTCTGCAGTAAAAAGGCAAACTGTAAATTTGTTGTTGATATTTCTCTGGACGTAGAATTTATGTGTTCATAGTGCTGAAACACTGCTAAAGTCTCAGTACTGTCACCATAACAACAACAGAGATCAGGAATAAAAAAAAAAACACTTAAATTTAATGCAGTTCTACAAAAGGCATAAAATGTTAAGCATCTTAAATCTCAAATAAGGCAAAATATGGAATTGCAGAAAGTAGAAAAGGTTGATGAACATCAGCATGTTGTAACTTTTCTGAAACTATTTGCTGGACTCAAGTTCAATTTTAGAGAAATTTGCAATACTTTGACGTTTTGTTTGCATTTCATGGTTTTGCTTCCAACATATGTGCAGATTGCAGTCTGACACTACTGCAATCTTTTAGAAAAAGGGGTAGTAATAAGATACAACGGTGCTGTTGTAGGGAAATTGACGTACAACAGCACGTCAAATTTTGTGTTTCAAGTCTTCACATTTGGTGATATACCATGATGCCTTGCTTGTGTCAACTGCAACAAAAATGAATCTTTTTTAAAGATTTGTCCCTCAAGCAGAGGCCTGTAAAAACTGCAGTAATAATAGAATAACTTCAAAACTTCCCAACGGAACTGAATTATCTTATTGGTTTCTTGTTTATACAGATATTCCCTATAATTACAGAAGCCATAAAAACCGCCATGCATGCGGCTGTAGCAGATCTTTTTCTTTCTTTCTTTCTGCATATCAACAAATCCCCGGTCTGCGCGAAGGGCACATAAACTCAGAAAAACATATTTTCTGCAAACCGCAGCTTTCGCCTCATCACATGTGGAAATGAATTCACCACAACAATTTCCCTGCTTTTATTTTTATTTTCCTTGTGAAATAAACCCATAAATAGAAAATCTGCGCGCTATATACATATGCCCAAACTTATTGGATTTAATTTGTAATAACAATACAAAAGTGTGGCAGGGAGCAGAGTAGTTTGAAAGCTGACATACCGAAAAAGGGCGCACACACACACACACACACACACACACACACACACGCACCCCCGCACCCAGCCGCTGGCCCGCTTCAGCTCTGCAGCCTTGCTGCTGCCGCCTGTCCGAGCCTCCCTGCGCGGCAAACAGCCGTACCTCCGACTCAGACACGCTGACACCACAGATACTCACTTCCCCAGCTCCTCGTACAGCTGATACTCGTCCGTGAATCGCGTACAGGTTGTCGTGGCCATGGCTCTCCCCTGTCTGTCTGTCTTTCTCTCGCTCTCTCTGTCTGTTTCTTTCGCTTCTTTCCCCTTGAATCAACTCCGAAAGAATTAACCGTCAGAGATCGTGCGAAAAACGTTGTTAAAAAAAAAAAAAAAAAAAAAAAAAAAAAAACTAAACAAAAAAATTACCAACGCGGGTCCGCCCAGCAGCTAGCCGGCCGTTGGAGCGGTGGAAAAAGCCTATAAAGAGGCGCCGAGAGACGGAGGGGCTGTAGAAAGACGAAGCGGGCGGTGTGGGTGTTTCTCTGTCAGACTGACTCCGCTATCTGACAGCTACCGCGCTCAACGCAGCCGCTTGGCAAGCTGGGCGAGCTACGTACAGCCACTTCCGCTTTGGATTTTCAGAATAAAATACGCTTTCCACACGAGGCAACGTTTTGAAACATTTAGTTTGTTCATGTAATAAAGCCTAAAAAATGTGTTAATTGGTTTCAGATGTGTTCTTAAAATCTAAATAAAAAGTTAGCTGATTGGTCTGACAGTTTTAAATGAATAAAAGGTTTAGGAAAATTGATTTAAGAGAAAGACAGTCAAATGCAACATTTATTTTGTTATTTTAGTTATAGTTTTAGCACGTTCAAAATAATAATTTTAGCTGTAAAAAAACGAAACTGGAGCAAGTCTCTATCAGTATCTCATCTAGGATGGGAAACATTAATACATTTCCATTCCATTCAATAAATTTGAATATTTATAAGTTAATTTATTTCAGTAACTCAATACTCATAGTGAGACACAATATAGAAATGGATCAAGCATAGATTGATGTTTTTTATTAAATATTAACACACAAATAAGCTTTTATTTGTGCATTATGATGTCTTTGACTTACAAATGCGACATTTATTTCTGAAAAGAAAAACATTTCTAATATAGAAACGTGGGCTTAATGAAAATAAGTTTTAATATATGCTTAAAGGTCTTTATTTTCACAAGGTATTAAAAGGAATTTCTTAATCTCGCATATAGGAAATCTCCATAAGTGGTTACACTTACTCAGTTACATTTACTTGAGTAACGTTTTGGAAAAAAAGAAATGTGCCTCGGTGTAATTTTACTGGACGGTTATTAAGAACTTTTGCTACTCTTACATGAGTAAGATTTCTGAATACTTTATCCAAATAAGTAACTTCAATGAAGAAAGAACAAACATATTTGAACCAAAAATGTATGAGACACAGGCACCCATACCCCTCTTACGGTGCAGAAAAAAGTCCATTCACAATTACAAGTCCTGGGAATTTTCAATTGACTAAAAATGCTCAAAATTTGATTTTAATCTGCTTAACTTTTTTGTAAAATTATATTTTAAATAATTATTTGATATTTTTTCATTTAAGACAAAGCCAGTGAGCTAAGCTGACCCAATACTGGGAGTTTCAGCTACAGATTTTTATGCACAAAGCTATTTTTGTTTAAATATAAACAGATGGAATTTAATACTATATGTAACTGTTTTAAATCAATGTTTAATTTGTTTTCACTGTCATTCCTCTCGTCATCATAATGTAAACAGACCATTTGAATAGGTTTCTGAATTAAAAATAATTTTTGAATCAAATCATGATCCTAAAAATTGGAATCGGAATCCGAATCAAATTTCTAGACCCTGAAAGATCCAGCTTTGTTGTTATTTTCTATCCACTGAGCTTGCAAGATTAATCTTAATATTTATAAGATACAATAAGCACTATATTTTGTCCCTAGAAGTACATTACCCAGTTCTAACATATAAGGATTCATTTTATGTCAACTTTAATTTATAAAAATATTTGAAAATGTTTCTTTTGCCTGAATATCAATTTATATGATCAGTCACTCAGTACTTTAATAGCTTTTTAACTGAATGCATTTTTACTTTTGCTTGAGTAATTTCTTGGAATGCTACTTTTTTACTTTTTCATTGTATAAAAATGTGTTGAAGTAATGCTACTCAACTGCGGTTTATTTATTGTGTCAAGTCGTTTTCCGGTGTTTCGCTGATCGCTCTGACTGCCTTGACGCGACTCGCTTCATTTGGCTGCAGCTTCTCCACGGGAAGGCGCTGACTCTGTTTCGCCCTCTGGTGGACACTTCGCGCACAGGCGCAGCGCCACAACGTAACCGAACACACCTCCCTCCCGCATGGTGCGTATTTCCAAATAGGGGCAAATATGAGGGAGCTTGTTTATGACTTCAAAACCTGCCTTACAAACGGCATGTTTAATGTGTAACAGTTTACTTAACGAATGAAAGAAATAACTATAACTGATTCATCACAGCAAAGGATGTCAGTGCTGAAACACTTTGCCTATAAATTTTAGTGCATAAGACTCATAATGTTGACCAGATACTGTTCTGTTTAAAATGATTTTACAGTCACTGCATGATAGACATGCAAAAAATTGTTTACATTTACAAAATCAGAATACATAAATGCATGCTTCCTATTTACTGTAGATGCAAAATTACATTTTTTTATTATGCATTAAGATAATAATTAGTGGTCTGATAAGTTCTAAATGTTTCCAGAAAATCTGGGGGATTGGGGAAAAGCATTCAATCTTGAAAATGCTGCATAACTGTCTCCATTACAAACATTTTAACTTTTAGATTTACCACGTTTTTCAATGTTTGATGAAAATTCTGCATCTCTTTCTGCATTTAAAAGACATTTATTATAATGAAGTGATATGGTATTGAATAAACTGTTTTGTGTATATTTTATGTTTATTTGAAATATATCTGTTGCAGTCTCTTGAGTTGAATAGCTAATTTATAGCAGGTATAAGTGTATGCTTCTATCTGCTCCTTTTTTCACTTAGTTGTTAGATGAACTATTCATGTGTATTGAGTGAATAAAATAAAAACATAAACTATTTTAAACCACAAATTAACATGTCTAAAAACCTTTTAAATCTTGAATTTCCAACAGAATAAACTGTAAGTGAAAATAAAGCCTGAATTTGTTTCTTCAGACTTTCTTATAGTTTCTGCAATTTAAAGTGTACAAATTTACTTGTAATTTTAATGACTTAAAGAGTAAAGATTTGTTAAAGAGGAAGAAACTACTTTTTCCAACATGAGTTGGAAGATGCACAATGGTGAGGTGAGTCATTGGAGTAAGTGCTTTTATTAATAAGCTGAATGAGTAAAGGTTTTATAGCTGAGCATTATTTTGACAGGTTTATATTAGAGCTTGCACTTAAAACATGTTTCTTACTATAAAATTACTTCACGCAGCCTCTGGTTAAAGAGCCGCAGCACATACTTCAGTGCTTCCCATTTCTGCAGCAACATAATCACAGTTAATTAATGTTATTAGGCACTTGTGACTGATTAAACAGTCGCCCTTTCAGCTTCCTGAGTCACATCTTCATCAGCTGCTCTGTTCATTACATCAGTGTTGGGGGGTAGAAAGAGGAAAACGTGAGTCAGGGTTCAGTTAAAATCTCCATTCTTTTTATTTTTAATCCACAGGAAGGGACTTTCTCTCTCACACACACATGAAGCTGAGGTTAGAGAATCTCTGATACATGGATAAATTAACAACAGACATATTTCAGAAAATAAAACACATTTTATAACGCTTCCCATAAACACATCATTCTTGAATAAATACATAAATAAATAGATAAAAGTGATTATTTTAGGGGCACATGTCCATGCACATCCTACTTCTCTGAACAGTCTTAATATTTTCAAACTACAATACATCTTCTATCAATAAAAAACAAAACCATGATCTTCTGCATTCAGGCTTTCCGTGTGTGTGTGGATCACAGCAGGAGACGGACAGAGTTGACGTGGAGATGGTACAGGAAGTCTGCATATGACGCTCCTCCGTTGGGACTTTTGTCTTCCACCAGGTGGCGCTGCAGCGCCTCCTCGCAGGTGTCGCCTTGTTTCACCACCACAAGCTGAAAAACGAAATAACGAGTTATTAAAATGTTTCTTGAGTCAACTTTCAGTTTAAATTACTTAGCCTGGTGAGGATTAGTTGCTTACACTGCACATCATAAAAAAAATCATTTATTACAAAAACAGTTACACATACTTTACATAATATTAGAAATATAACATATTGTTCATAAGTGCACAATTTTAACACTTTACTTAATGAAATAATTAAGTTACATTAGAAACATAACACATTTTCACTATCATAACACTACGTAATAAAATAATTAAGCAAGGCTCTTTTAAAAGCTCTAGCATCTGTCGCATTTCCATGTTTTCATTCCTTTAAGAATAACAGTCTCTTAATACATTAAAAGGACCTTTTTAATGTATTAAAATGGTGTAAAATGAGTTTAATGTACATCACAACACTGTCTAGTAAAGCAAAGTGTTTTCTATCTCACCTTGCGGGCGTAGGGAACCTCGGAGTTGAGCGAGTTGATGAGTGACCGGACACTGATGGACAGACGGTTCTCCAGAGCTGGGAGGTTGGTCTGATTAAACAAACAGGAGGAGAAAAGAGGCAGAAGACACAAACCTGGAGGATGTTAGATTATTGCTTTATTCAACATCAGAGCTCATAAAGGATGTCAAACTGTGCCATCACTACAATATTCTGAATGAAACATATTTTCTCTAAGTGGTTTAATCTTTACGCAGATGAATCACGAGTTTTTGATCTTTTGTCTTCTATAGGCTCTTTTTTGAACAATTTGCATGTTATTATTATTTTTGTTTTTACTTTTTATTGCTTGTTCAATATAAATAAATAAATCTGTGGTTTCTCCCACCTCGCCTGAAGGCAGCGAAGAGAAGCAGCTGGCATTGAAGAGCTCAACAAGCGTTCCCGCAGGGACCCGAGTGCCAACCCAGAGCAGCACAGTGAAGGGGGCGTGAACCAGGTACAGACCTCTGGAGTCCAGGCTGGAACTGGTGCACCGTAGCGCCCCCTCTGGGTCTGGAGGACTGGAGCTGTCAGCTAAAGGCAGCTGCAGAAAAAAAAACAACTAAATTTGATAGATGCCTTATCATCTTGCAGCAGATAAATGGAAATGTCTCCCGATACGCAACATTTTAATCCACACAAACTTTGGGTTGAATATTTTATTTAATGTATGTTGTGTCAAGAATAACTCTGATGTGTTGGTGACCCACCAGAGGCAGCAGCAGGGGGTAGAAGTGACGGACGGTGCTGCGGGTGTCGAGGCCCAGCACCCGGCAGCGCTGCTGCAGCCGCTGGTGGACGGAGCTCCTCAGACCCAGCAGCAGAACCTCACTCTTCCTCAGACTGTTGACGTAAACAGGAAGAGCTCGCAGGAACTGAGGAAGAACCAGCTGCAGAATGAACACGACACAATAAGGTTAAAATGAAATAAAAACAAACCAGAAGTTGATTTTTTTGTTTGCAATTAAACATCTGGAAGGCTTTAAAAACAATTTATACTGAAGTAAAATTTGGAAATACTAAATACAGTCATGTGTTTGTGTGCAACAGTTACCTCACCTGGCCTGCAGACACTGAAGACGAGCAGCAGTGTTTGCGGTAAGACGCCAGAGCTTCTGTTACATCTGTCTGCAGTTCCTCCCTCAGCTCCTGCAGAGGGCGCTCTAAAACTGCACAGTACACTTGACAGACACACAAAAGAAAGTAGAATTAATAAAGCAAAGTAACCGCAGAAATGTTTAATTGCTCTTAGGTTACCAAGTTTTGTCATTTTGGTGATAAAGTCAATCAAACTGGTTAAATATGTAACATTGTTATTCTTCACTGAAGTATTAAAGAAACATATTTTCAGAGTTAAAGTTTCTAAAATCAATTAGCTACCTTTTTTTTTAAGGGTCACATAGTTTCTGAGGCTCTCAACAAATCATATTTGGCAGAACCAAAACCAAAAATGGCTCTATGGGTTTTAAAGGTTGCTAACCTCTGAACTTTACCAACTATAGGCCTGTAATGGTAATTCAACATACTGTAAAGGATAAAAAAGAATCAATATTACAACCTGCACTCAGAGGAAGATACTAATGAACAACAATTTCACTTAAGATTCAATTGTTTCTATGGAAAGAAAAGCCTTCCTCTATAACTTGAAGGCAAACTATAAATATGTAGGACTTAATAAAGGTTATTAAATTTATTTAAACCATTAGTACTAAGTTGGAAAATGTTCAAATCTCAGACTTTTTTTTCAAATTGAGAAATCACAATGAATCATCCTGTTGCAAAGAGTGAAAGCTATTATAACTATTATATATTTCAGTGACACACAGGATATATTTCATACTCTTCTTGCAGTAGAAAGTGAGAAGGGTTTCAGCCTGGTAGTTCCTAAAAGTGTCCTGTAGGTGGATTGAGCATCTCAGTGTCAAAGTGTGAACTCTGGTCCTTCGCTCTCCCGTCTGGGAAGTGTAAGACAGGACAACCTAGTGCATGAGGCGAAAAAGCATAAAATTATTACTAAATGTTAAGTTAAACTTACATTGTCAGAAAGATCTGGAAGACATAATGTTACAAAATGTAATTTATTTCCACAAATGCTTTAATTTAACATGCAATCAATCGATTTACTGGAAAAGAAAAAAAAAAAAAAGTAATGCATCCAGTGTCGACTTTGCCAGAGATTGAAGAGGGCTGAGATCAAATTACTCAACATGCTAGTCATGCTAATAGATGCTAACGACAGTTCAAAATGTCTCCACTGTAAAGATTTGTTCAGATTTTGTTTCAAAAATCATAAAATCTTGTTTTACAGCTATTGATCCCTGCTCCTAATATAAATAATTAGTAACAACTTCCAAACGGAAGACCATAATGAAGAGAAATCATAAAAAACCAAAACAGGCCATGTGTTTGATGCGTCTTCACCCATTTCTCCGACTCACCTGAACGGCTGCCCCTCTCGTCTCGTCCAAAGCTTTGCAGTGGGCCAGCTCCACAGCCAGAGTTGTCCTGCGGTCGAGTGTCGCCATGGCGATGTGTCCAGGGTTCGAACCAGGGACAAACAGCCCATAGCAACCAGACACGCGCAAATCTGGTAACACAAATGAAACCAGTCAAATCACACATTTTATAAAGAAAAGTGATGGAATGAAAACATCAAAATCTTCCTTCACCTTTGCTGACGAATATCCTGAGCTCAGCCTTGTAGCCCGTTACCGTCTCAACAATCCGCTTCAGATCCGAGCTGAAACGCTCTCTGTCCAGTTCGCCCTGGCATGGAAATGTTACAAAAGTTTAAATGAAACAATGTAATTGAGGAACTTGAGAGGAGAACATATTTACAGACAAAATGTTTGGTTTTTTTTTATCCATCCATCCATCCATTTTCTGTTCACCCTTGTCCCTTAATGGGGTCGGGAGGGTTGCTGGTGCCTATCTCCAGCTACGTTCCGGGTGAGATTCTTCTGTTTATACAACCAGAATTACAATTGTTGGAATGGGTTAACAGTTCCAACCACTGTTAACTGTTTAACAGGGGTGCCTAAGTCCAGTGCCTGAGAGCTGTTACCTGCAACACACTGGAATCAAGTGAATGGTTTGTTAACAGGCCTCTGCACATCTAAATGACATGCAGACGAGGGAATTCAGATATGAAATTCAGAAGAGGAGAGATGCATCTAAAGGTTGTAGCATGATAACTCTGAAGGACTGGACTTAGGCACCCCTACTTTAGATTAAGGATTTTCATATTAGTAAAAGGGCCCAGTCAAAGTCCTGACCTAAATTCAAAAAATAATCTATAGCAGTACAAAAATTGATAAGCACAAGCTTCCTGGTATTTACCATGTTTATCATATAAAATCTTATTAAAATGCCTTGAAGCTTGAGACAGTAACATATTGTTTTTTAAAGTTCAAGGCATCACATGACCTCATATTCACCCATTACAAACCCTTTATTACCCACTACACAATCAAACCCACACACATTCCAGTATGCAGTGTGCTGAATTACTTTCAAAGTCTTGGATCTAAATTTGGTGGTTATAAATATATTTGTGAGGAGTCTTAAAACAGTGGAAGTACGGACTGGCCAACTCAAGCTTTTTAAGGACTCAAAGCCAAATGGTAACTAATTTGAGAGTGTTAACTGTTGTTTATTCTTTTAAATTACAGGCATGTTGAGGTATTACGTTCTTCAGTAATGCTATTCAAGAACAGCTGTTTTCAACGATTCAGACTGGTGGAAGAGGATATATCGGGTTTTCATAATGCCGCCTCAACAAGGTAAATGCTTTATTTGTCATTTCCACCTGTAAAACTGATTTATCTCGGTCCTGTTCTCGTTCCTCAACTGAAATTTTTTTCTGACAGCCTCTGGCCCTTCACATGATCTGGTGTTTGATGACACCAATGAGAAGAAAATGCATCTTTCCTAAGGGGCAACAGCTGTAAGAAACACAAAATAATGGTTTCGTAACCCCATGAGATGGCGATAACATAGTGTGTAAATATATAACTGTATGTTAGCATAAGCATGTGAGTGCAAATAAGTGGGTTTGTGTATGTATATATGTGTAGATCTACGTATGGGTTTACATATGTATATAGTTATAGGCTGTATTGTGCTGATCAGGCTTTTTGTGTTAAAAGTTAATTCCAAATATTCTAAGGTTTTAATTGATTTCTATATTCAACTCAGTGCAAATACAGAATACGAAATAACTTTGGAACATGAATTAGACTTTGTGGTTCCTTAAGTTCATTAAATAATAATGAAGTATTCAGAGTTTTACTGATGGTATGACTACATTTGCAATTTGCTGAAAGAAATGAATCTGTCAATATAAGATCTTTCCTGGATTCAAAAGGTGTATTGTATATGACATGTTTTTTATTTAAACTACTCTGGATATAGTTTAAGTAGCGTTTTGCTTCTAGAAGAGAAAATACAGGCGTGAGCTCAAAATGTTTTTTCTGAATCCTAAGCTTTCCAAGCAAACACAGAAGATATGACCCTGGATTAGTGCTTTTATTTCTTCTTTGTATGCATGCTCTGTATTCTCAAACCACTGGGCCATGACAGATAGCCGTTCACATTGAGCCAGGTTCTGATGCAGGTTTCTTTACAATAGTTTGTGTAAAAAGAGTGGCAGATTAGACATGAGTAGTTTTAAAGAACTGAGACTATTCCACTAATGGCTAACCACCAGATGCTTCTGCCTATCTCTTATTGTGCAAAAGAATCTTTGCACAGTTTCTAGGACATCTGAACTGGAATTGTGCCACTCTTGTTCAAAATCTGAAATACTTAATGTGGTTGAAACTGAAATGGATATTTTTATACCTCATAGAGAATCTTTTCAACATTGCTAATGAAACACAAAAAATGGGGAATGGGTTAGGTCATGGTCACACTTAAGACAAAGGTTTCTGATATCAGATATAGTCAGACCATGGTCTGAACAGAAAAAAAAGATCTGGAACAGAAAAACAATCTGATTTTTAAAAATCAGACATTGGCCACCTTCATATGTTGTCCTAAACAGGACGCATATCTGAGGGTTCAATGAACAGACCTTCATGTTGCTTTTAATGACCACCGCTGGTCTCATATCGTTATCGACTTCGTTACCATACTTCTTGTCTCAAGAGGTATAACCATCATTTTCACAGTCATTGACCATTTTTCTAAGACCTTTCATCTGATTCCTCTCAGGAAACTCCCCCCAGCCTTTCAAACAGCGCAACTACTCATCAAACATGTTTTTGGGTTACATGGAATCCCTCAAGAAATCCTTTCTGACCGAGGTCATCAATTCACGTCAAAGGTGTGGAAACATTTCTGTTCAGCTCTAGAAGCAAAGTTCACATTAACTGCCGGTTATCACCCCCAGTCAAACAGCCAGACGGAAAGGATGAATCAAGAACTCGAATTCACCTTCCGATGTTTTTCTTCCACCAACCCACCAGACTGGAGTCAGTTTCTACCTTGGGTAAAATACGTTCACAATATTCATATTTCTGCTGCTACTGGGCTGTCTCCGTTCGAAATTTCTTTAGGTTACAAACCTCCACTATTCCCATCCGACGAAAAAGAGATCGCAGTCACTTCAGTCCAACATCACCTTCGCCGCTGCAGAAACATCTGAAATAGGACCATCTCAGCACTCAACCATACTGCTGAACAGCACAAACGCTATGCTGATTGGAGGAGAACACCTGCTTCACAATACACTCCTGGACAACAGGTTTGGCTTTCTGCTCAAGTTATCCTTTGAAATCCATGTCAAAGAAACTTTCTCCCAGGTTCATCGGCCCTTATGAAATAGAATCAGTTATCTGTCCATCTGGAGTCCGACTCCAACTTCCGTCTTCTCTCTGCACCCATCCCACATTCCATATTTCCCAAATAAAACCAGTCCAGACCAGTACATTGTGCCCTCTTTCCTCCTGCCTTCCTCCCGCCCAAGACATTGATGGGCATCCAGCCTTTTCTGTCCGTCGGGTCATGGACTCCTGTTGGCGGGGTCGCGGATGGTAGTACCTCGTTGACTGGGAGGGCTACGGCCCGGAGGAACGCTCTTGGGTGCCCGGTTCTTTTATTCTAGATCCTGACCTAATCACTGAATACCGTTCTTCTCTGCCTTCTGTTTCTTCTGGGCCGCCAGGTGGCGCCTTTGAGGGAGGGGCTACCCCGAAAGGAGTCTTGGCCTTGTGGGGTGTGTTTTATGCTGTTTTTCCACCAGGTGGAGCCAGGAGGTTGCTGCTTGGAGGGCGTGTTCCCTGCACACCTGTATGAAATCTAAGTCATTTATTGGAGCATAAGAGGAGTGGGCAGCCAGTTCTCCAGCGCTTGAATGTTTGCCAGTAATGGTACTCAGAGCCCCTCTGAACTCTTTTAGAGTCTATTCTCAGTGACTTGATTCTGAATTTATTTCCTCTGACCTCCTGACAGGATTCCCTCGTGGCTCCTTGGAAAAAACCCTCAGAGTTGCCCGAGTCCCTCAGTCCGATGACCAAGACCCTCTGAAGAAGATCCCTTTGGATTGTTTGTCCAAACTGGCTAAACCCGCTCTACAGACCTCTAGTCTGCCGATTACCTGTTCGTCCTCCAACGTTCTACTACCATCTACCTCCAGTGACCTCCTGCTCCCCTAATCATCTGATCCTGGGCCACCTCTACCCCCCACCCCCCCACACCCTCCCGACTGATCATCCTCAGATCAGTCAGTAAGCTGAATCCTTCATCAGTCAGTCTCTTTGAAATTGGTCTTGCTATCTCACCTATTTCTTTACCTCCACAACCAAGACTATCCAGCTCCTGTGGATCCATTGCAGAAAGCTCTCCACACCCATTCATTGCTGAGCTCCTAAAATAAACTTTAATTTTACTGATTTTTATTCTCCTATATGTGTTTTGCATGTGGGTCAAGCGAATTGCTCCCAACATGACACTTCCTGTCATTATAGTAGTTGTTCTCTGAAATAAGCCTTGCCACAAGAGTAGTTATGAACATTACTCAGACTCTATTGATGGAACTCATTTACAACTATGTCAGTTTGTACTGTTGCTTGACATTCTTTCTACCTCTTAGGAGGTTATTATTCAAGAACCAAAATCCATCATTTTTGCCCCTGCTTTGTGCTTCTACAGAATGTGTGGAATTACACAGTTGTGTTTTGTCCTTCACTGAATATGTAGACTTTTTTGACTCAAAGGTTTTCAGTGTTCTCAAAATAGATTAAACTTATATGCACTGTGTTGGTGCAGATCTTGTGCTTGTTTAGTTTTGCTTGGGGTTAAAAGTCCTCTTGAACTGAAGCAACTGTCTAAGCCTTCTAAATATAAACTCTGGTGTAATTCTGAATCCTTGATCAGCAAGCGGCTAATTACCCACCAATCTCCAAATACAAGAAATTTTGTGGAATCAAAGCTCTTTTAACATATCCTTCTGAAGAAAAATGCACATGATTATGTACTCTTTAATTTAAGTCACATTGTCTTTCTGGCTGAAAAATGTATAATTATCAGCTCTGAAACAAAAACGATGAAAGAAAAAAAAAAGTAAGTTTCACTGCTGCCTTTTGACAGTTTTTGGAAAGCATTAGAGTCACTGCCTAAAAAAATCCTTAAAGGCATTGCCAGTCCATGTCTTTTGATTATACTTCTTGTGCATTCTTCTCAAGCAGAATTGAGCCGCATGCAAATTTAGAACAACTACCTTTGTTCTAATTTCATGTTTTAAAAAATGTTCAGATTTTTGTTATTCCATTACATTCCACAAAGCAAATTGGTTTTGTGTTTTCAAGCTGTATTCAAACATGGTGTGTAGTAATGTCTGGCAAATGCATTCATTCGCATGAGCTTTTCAACATTTATTCATGTTGAATCAGAACCTTTGTATTTTTAATGAGAATGTGAAGGGGCTATGAACACAAGGGAGTGCAGAAGTGTCAAAAGGAAACATGTTTAAAAATGTTCATCAATAAAAATCTGAAGTATTGTAAGTGTATCTATTATAACTTTGTGCACCTACTGAAATTAAACTTTGAATGGGCCATTCCTTTCAAAAATGCTTTGATCTAAACCATTCTGTACGTTTGGGTCGATGTTCAGTCTTAGAACGTCTGCAGGTTTTCTTCCAGGACTTCCTTGCAATTAGCTCCAACCATCTCCCAATCAAATCTGACCAACTTTCCTGTCACCTGGTGAAAAAAAAACATTGCTTTAAGCATAATGCTGCCACCAACATGTTAATATAGTGTATCAAACAACCCACATAGTCAGCAACTTACGCCAATGCCAATGATCCTTCTCTGGCATGTTCTATCCAAAAGCTGAAATATGTTTGACAAAACTATTCAAGACATTCAAGACTTACATTAATGAATTCTGTCAGTATATGTCAAGACAACAAGTCATCTATGTTAAAGGTGTCGCCTGGTAAGCATTAGTTAGAGGCGCATCGCAGTGTTTCGCCTTCAGAATCCAACTTAGCAAGTTAAAAGATGTGTATTAACATTAAAATGTTGCATAGTGGTGACAACTTGTGAACTTGGAAATAATGCTGCATTCTGTGAATACATGTCATGTATGTATTTGATGTTGGCATGAATGTAATCAGTCAAAGATTCATATGCATTTCAATCTGTGATTGGAAGTATGTTGTTTTGTTCCTGGAGGTGTTCTCGAAAAGATCAAGCCGTTTGTGTGTGTGTTCTGGGGTTTGGGACTCTCCATTGAGGGATCAGAGCTGGAAGTCAAATCAGGAAATGATGAGGTGGCGTTCTTTTTCTTCTTTTTCCTGCTTCTCTTTAGCCCTGACAGACAGACTGCATTCCACCTTCTGGTGTGTAGAAAAAAGAAAAGGCAGACACATGAATAATGTGTGTGTGTGTGTGTGTGTGTGTGCGTGTTTCAGAGAGACAGAATGAGAGAGAGAAAGAGGAGGAGTGAATTAGAGGCTTACTTGGCTAGCGTCAGACTGTGCTACGTGTCTGCTGTTGGAAGATCAGATGGTAGAAAGCTGCTGCTGTGTTTCTCCCTGCAGCTCATCTGCTCCATAATGTCTGCTCTCTGCTTAATTACAGCTCACCTGCAGCCAGCCAGGCGCTGCACACAAACTCATGGGTGGGGGTACAAAGGAATTGCACATCTGAACCTTGAGTTTCACTGAGAGAAAAAGGGCTTCTATTATTTAGAGCAGATAATCATAATGTCAGCAAACCCCTCAATTCTGCAAGTATATTTAAAAAAGGACAATATCAGAAACACTCAAAATCTTAACATATGGTTTGCTCATAAATTATCTATCTATCTATCTATCTATCTATCTATCTATCTATCTATCTATCTATCTATCTATCTATCTATCTATCTATCT
>CAEGAE010065173.1:0-29825 GCA_903067095.1 Girardinus metallicus | reverse complement strand
GACTACACATAACAAAGGAACAAAACAATATTCTTTTTAGTAAAAAGAATATTCTAAAAATAATATTTAATACTTATCAAAAAAAAACTAAATTCTGTGGCGGTACTTCCTTTTCTGGATTCGCCACACAATACAGAAGGATTGCAGTATAAAACCGAACAGATACCAAACAAATTCACATACCAAACAGTGATTCTGCGTACTACAGTCCTTGTTTGAAGCCAGTCTTTATGTGGGTGCAAACATATTTGAGGTTGAAGTCTCCCACCCTCAACATGACCTGCAGAGGTCATTACTGGTCCCAATGCCAGAAACTCTTCTCCTAGAATCAGAAGTAGGAATGCTCAACATATTTCAGCTTCGGTTTGAAGAATAACAGTTCAACACCATTTCTAAAAGTAGAATGGGAGGCAGATTTTTCGCTTCCCAGGCTCCTCTCATATCGAACCAGATCCCAATTGAAGCCCGTGAATCAGACTCAAAACTTTCCCTTTTGTTAAAACTTTAAGTTAGACTGGCTATAGCAGCAGCTGCCATAGTCTTCACTACTGGAGGACAAACTGACCACATTTTCTCACTTTCTTCTTCTACTCCTCTGCAGTTTGCATTATTTGTTATTTCCACTGCATGAAAAGTGGTGTTTTTGACCCTGCACACTGACGAGAACGCAGCTCGTGAGCGACAGCTACCGACAGTAACCGACAGCTAGCAGGACAGCGCATTGTCACTCACAGGAGTCAAATACTATCGAATGAGGAATCCCGTAAGCGGGAAATGGAGGGGATACTTTTTTCTTTTACTTTTTTAATATAGTCAAGCTGTATTAAAATATATTTATATGATATTGCTTATATGCAACATGTTCATATACGAGGAACATAAATGAGGCACAGAATCTTTTTTAATTTCATTTTATGTTTTTGCTGTTTCCACACAAAATAAGACATAAATGCTTGTTCACTTCTGGACCATCTGGCGGTATTTTTTTGTCCAAACATGTCCAACATTGTGCTCCATTCAGGACAGGCCCGACGTTTAAAAACAAGTGGTATTTTAAAAAAATCCTCAGAAGAAAAATATCAGGGCCATTTCATTGATTGATGTCCAAGTTTTTATTATTCCCAAGGGGACCAAGAGGCATTATTAAAATGAACGATTAAAAAATGTGCGATGCAAAGAGTATGACAACTTATTCCTCCTTAGTCGTTCAGAGCGAACAGCAGCAATGTGCGTGGCTCCATCTGTACTTATGCAGGTGCAACGGATAAACGGAGCACAGCGGACTGGAAATTTTTTTTCCAGTTTATGGACCAACTGGAAAATAAATTTATTACCAGCCTGTACATGGCTGGTGTTTTTACAGTGGGGAAAAAAGTATTTAGTCAGTCACCAAATGTGCAAGTTATAGATCCGCAATAGGCAAGCAGCTTGGTGTGAAGAAATCTACTGTGGGAGCGATAATCAGAAAATGGAAGACCTACAAGACCACTGCTAATCTCCCTCCATCAGGGGCTCCACGCAAGATCTCAGCCCGTGGAGTCAGAATGATCACAAGAATGGTGAGTAAAAATCCCAGAACCACATGGGGGGACCTAGTGAATGACCTGCAGAAAGCTGGGATGAAAATTAGAAAGGCTAATTTTCATCCCAATTTTTAAGATTCTTTGTCATCTTAAAAAACTCAAACTCCACACGGATTTGAGCAATGACCAGTCTCTGAAATAATACACAAACATCATCTGTTTGTTGGCCATTCGATAACCATATTGCCAGTTTTGCCGTCCCAGAAATAAAATTTAATAAAGTATGAATCGATTTCTTTCTTGCACAATACCGTGGACCATACCGTGAGTCCCTGGCAGTACACCGCCAGGGACTCAGATCTTGCAATGCCAGACGTGCCCCCCTGCTTAAGCCAGTACATATCCAGGCGAGTCTGAAGTTTGCCCGGACATTGCACAGTCAGCTAACGCTGATGTTTGTTTTCCAACTAGTTATATTTAGTCAACAAGGTGCTCAATTACGATCATGGAAGGTTTTGAGTTGTTTTCGGCAGTAAGTGACAAACTTAATACATTTCATTAAGTAACAAACAAATGTCCTCTACCGCGATAATTATGTGAAATGAAATTGTCTAATATTTTTTTTTTTAAGTTTGGTGCTCGCTGGCATCTTGCTTTGAGTCTGAGAGATTTTTCCTCTATCAAACATTCTAAAACTTCTATAGCTCCACTGTTGAAAATGAGAAGCTGACAATTCACAAAAGACATTGAAATGAATTCTAGACCAACATCTGTTTTGGGGTGATTCCTCTGGATCCTGTTGGAGGAAAAATATCCCAACTTCACAAGACGTGGCTTTAACCTAACAGAGCTCTGTGGTTCCTCTTAACAGTCTGTAGTTTCTCATATTGAGGTCATCAAACCAAAGTTCAGATCTACCATAACTGACTGACACCTTCTGGCCTCAGATTTGCAACGAGCTTCTGACTGAGGAACCAGTGACCTCCTCCCAGTGTCAGAATCTCACTGAGGAAGAAACTGCATTAGTTTTTCTATTACTTTAACATGTCTGCTATAACCTTTGGATATTTGTATTTAAAATAAGTCAATAGAGTTTAATTTACAATTTGTATGTGTTCGTGTCGTGAGGTAGATCTCAGCCGGCTGGTGAGAAAAAAAGTAGATCTTGGTCTCAAGCAGTTTGGACACCTAAGTGTTAATGAAAAATTAATATATTTCAGTAACTCAGCTCTTAGAAAAAACCTTTATAGAGTAATTATTACACAGACCATTCAAAGCTTTTATGTAAGTTCATGATGATTTCTTATTTAGTTAATGAAAACATGGCATTGAGGATTAGAATATTACATCAGCGGTGAAAAATATGTTTATTACCTGCTTTAATGTTATTTTCTAAAAGTACTTTTAATTTAATAAGCCTCTTTGGAACTCATTCAAATTTATTAAATATGTCTACTATGAAACCTTTGCTGATTTTGTCAAAAATACAGCTTTTTGGCGACGCACATTAATTAATATTTCTATCATGTATGTTTTCTTTTTTTCTTGTGAATCAAGAAAAAAAAGAAAAGAAAAAGAAAGAGAAGAAAAACAGAAAAAAGAGAGTTTGAGTTTAACAACACCTTTATTTCACACTCCTTATGTCAAACAAACAAACAATAATACAAAATCAGAAAGGAAAAACTAAAGATGCCTCATCCAACGAACATAAAACATCAATGATACCCCACTTGCTTATAAAGACATCAACATTCTTTGTCATCTTAAAAAACTCAAACTCCACACGGATTTGAGCGATGACCAGTCTCTGAAATAATAAACAAACATCATCTGTTTGTTGGCCATTCTTTTTGTTTCTCCTCGATAACCATATTGCCAGTTTTGCCGTCCCAGAAATAAAATTTAATAAAGTATGAATCGATTTCGTTCTTGCACAATACCGTGGACCATAAAAGAAAATACATTTAGAAAACTGTTCACCCAACCCTCTAAACAAATGATCCAGAAGGACAAAAAGAGGATTCAATCTTAAACATTCAACAAATAAATGAGACAATGTTTCACCCTGAGGACAAAAACAACAGGAAACACTAGTGCCAGGATTATGGCGTACCAGATACCTATTTGTGGCTGTAGCCCCATACACAATCCTCCACTTGAGGTCACCCACCCGTTTCTCAATAGAGGGTTTGCACAGGGACTGCCAACAGCCTCTCGGGGTAGAGCTGGAGTCAAGTAACTCAAGCCACTTTGAAGCCCTCACTTCTGCCAGAGAGGGTAAATTCAGCACCTTCACACAGACACAATACAAAACTTTCTTCCCCAAGCCTTCAAAACAACCTAAATGTGTATCTTGGAGAGACAGCAACAATTATGGCTCATCCTGCAGCTGATCCACTGTAGGAGAGACAATCAGGGAAGGAAACATATACTCATACTCATCATCCCATTGGTCAGACAGAGTACTGTTAACAGCAAACGCTCTGATGGAGTCTGGCAGAGAGGCACAGGTTTCCTCTTTCAACCTTAACACAAGTCGGTTAGATCTTATCTGTAAACTCCCCATAAGACTGGCCACGGACAGCTTCATCAGATGACCCTGTTTCACACAGCCTGCTACCCTCATCTTAGATCTCAACGTTCCTGATGAGAGGACCTGTGTCTTTCCTGATGGGAGGAAACTGTTTTCAAACGGGCTCCTCAAAAACCCACATTCCAGGTGATGAATCAGTCTCCCTTTGAAATGTGAAAAATCTCCACGCATTTAGCACAGACTGCTAGAAAGGAGGAAGACCAGACAAATCCAATGATCCTTGTCTCAACAGAAACAGTTGTTTGTCATATCCCAAATGTCCTGCTTTCCTTTGGAGAAGACGCGCTGTGTCCAACCATGGTAATCCAACACCATACAACAGCTTCTGCAATGTTTGAAGCCTGAAAGACGTGATCTGTGACATGATGTTGATAAGTCCTTGTCCGCCCTCCTCCACGGGTAGGTACAAAACTGCACCTCTCACCCAGTGACATCCAGACCAGAAAAAATCCACTAGTGTCTTCTGGAGACGTTGTATGAGAGAAGATGGTCGTGTTAACACAGTCAGTTCATGCCAAAGGGCCGAAGCACCAAGTTATTAACTACCAAAACCCTTCCCCTATAAGAGAGCTGAGGGAGCAACCATTTCCACCTAGATAATTTGGCACACACTCTCTCCATGACACCCTCCCAATTTCTTTCCAAAACAGCATCTGTTCCCAAAAAAACACCCAAAAATTTTAAACCCCCTCAACCCAATGAATATTACCTGGTAATGCAGGGAGATCATTGTTTTTCCATGAGCCAACCTTCAAAGCAGAACTTTTCTCCCAATTTACTTTGGCTGAAGAGGCTTTTTCATAAAGCTCCAAACAATATTGAAGACCCCTAACGTCATTCTGATTTTTAATAAAAATATTTATATCATCAGCATAAGCAGAGACCATTAAACCTGGACTGTTTGGGCAAACCTGGAAGAACAAGGCCAGTAAGGGTGGAGCGAACTTTGTGCAAAAAAGGTTCAACTTCAATAAAGTACAACTATACAGATGTAGGACACCCTTGTCGAATACCTCTCTGAACTTTGACAAGTCAACTTAACCTTCCCCCGACTTTAACAACACAAAACCTAACAAAGAAATAAACCCTTCACCAAATCCAAATGCTCTTAATGTGGAAAAAAAATAAAACAATAATCAACCCTATCAAAGGCTTTTTCCTGATCCAAAGAAATAATACCATTATCAATTTCATAACATTTGCAAGTGTCAACCAAGTCTCTTAAAAGGAAAAGATTGTCCTTGATAGATCTTTCAGGTACAAAGTATGATTGATCTCTATGTACAATAAATTCAAGAATGTTCTTCAGCCCATTAGATAGCACTTTAGAAAATAACTTGTAATCCACACAGAGAAGAGAAACAGGCCTCCAGTTCTTCAACAGTCAAATCTCCTTTTTTTGGTAGTAGCGAAAGAACAGCGTGTCGACAGGATTTTGGCAAGATCCCTTTTAAGGTGCACTCCTGAAATACCTCCCACAAGTCCTCTCCCAAAAGCCCCCAAAAATGCTTGTAAAAAGCCACAGGTAACCCATCTAAACCTGGACTCTTGCCAGAAACCATTTGTCCAAGCACAGCAGTCAGTTCATCCATTAAAACTCTAGCATCCAGAATTTCCCGATCTGCAGTGGTAAGTTGAGGAAGACCATCCAACAAAGTCTCCATAGAGCTTCTGTCGCAGGCCTGTTTCATGAAAAGGTCACTGTAAAAGGCCATGGCATGCTCTGTCATGACGCTGGGATCAGTGGTCAGCGTCCCATCAGGAAGTCAGAGACAAATCAGCTGATTTGCCCGGCTGACCCTCTTCTCCAAATTAAAAAAGAAAGATGTAGGGGCATCCATGTCCTTAACTGTGGCAAACCTGGACCGAACCAAAGCCCCTTTAACCCTCTCATGTAAGAAACAACCAATATTTCTTTAGTTTAAGCACTGTAAACCCCAACAGTTGTACTAGCTCATAACTAATAAGGTCACAACAGTCAAATGTCGTTGTGGAGTTGACCAAACTATAAAGTGTTGAGCTCTGTTGAGATTTATGCCACTTTAATTGAATAGGGCTCAATATTTTATAGCTAATTTGTGTGGAACACTCAAAAATTTTAGAAACTAAACAGCAGTGTCATGACGTTACGAACGTCATGACGTTCTGGTGGGTGGGTCTTATCTCTCCCTCAGGTAAGATGAGTCAGCCATCTTGAATTTGCCTTGATGCGGAGAAGTTTTGGCCAGCCTGTGAGGATGTGGAAGATGGTTTAATTTGTTTTTATTTGTTTGCAATGCGCATTTCTTACCCCGCCACCCCAGCCCGGCTTCAAACCACCACCGCCTCAGTTTCTTTCATTAGTCTTATTTCCCTCCTTTTCTTAATCACCATCTTATCATCAGCCCTGATTTGGTAAGTAAGAGAATGTTTTTTTTGTTTTTTTTTAACTAAATTTCGATAAAAAGTCTTAAATTTGGAGCTGGGAATACATTTGTACAATGTGCACAGTGAATGTTTGTAATTTTAACTTAAGAAGTTGTTGAATGTGACAAATACGTTGTTACTTCCACTTACAAGGGTATAACGTTTTCAGCAGGTTTCCTGGATGAACTACATTTCCCATAATGCTTGTTTGCCCGGGACACTGAGTGGAGTTAAGTCCGTGAGTTTGAATCGGTTTGAAGCATAACGTTATCTCTGCTTTCCGGTTTCTGCCGGTTGTTTCCGCTCTTCGCCTGTGTTTGTATTTCTTCGTAGGTTCAAGTGTGGGTTGTGAGATCATCTCGAAACAGTTCAGGTAGGATATATTTTGAAATAGTTCCAGTGAATTTGGTTTTATTTTCTGTGTTTCCACAGTCATTCTTTTGCTATTTCTTTAAACGTTTTCAACTGTGGAGTCACAGGTAAGAAAAAAAAAATCTTGTACAGTCTATTTTAAATTAAAGAATGACATTTAACTTTCTATTTTGACGTTGGTTCTGACTCATCCCTAATAAAATTGCCCTTGGTTTTGCTACCTACCAACTGGAAACTTCTTAAAATATATTTACAATTCTGTTCATAATTCATCTTTGTACATTTCTGTGTAATTGTGTCCTTGTACAAGTGTTTGCAGAGTTCCACTGAATCAACAATGTTAACCTGTGCAATCAATTCTACAAGGAGATGGACAGATACACACCTAAACTCATCAACTTGTTCAGAGACAAGGCCACCAAGACTGGCAAGATAGCGGAGGAGCTAACCAAGCTCATGAGGATTTATGACCTTCAGGTGAATATTTAACTTTGCCTGATTCAGAGACTGTAAGACAGCTGCCATAGTATAAAGTGCCTTAACTGTGCCCAGAGGTTAGGGGACTATGCCATGAACACATTATCATCTCATCAGAAATAGAGGTCTTGACAATTCTATCAGCAAGATGTATCTTTAAAAAGATACTTTATCAGCTTCAAGTTGAAGAAGTCCTAATACATACTGTTTTCATAAAATTTGATTTGCAATTTTAAGTTTTTTCCTTTGTGAGTTATTAAAATATTTACAATATAAAGTTATTAATTCGGATAAAAAAGTTTGCTCTGTATTTGTGTAATATATGTAACACGGATGGTGAAGTACTCACTAGTCATAAGTTAGAAAATATCAATATTTATAAGATAACATTGAGATCTTTTAAGGCAATTGCACATGTAATTTTTATTTTATGTAAACTTAAAACATTTAAAAACATCACTAAAATATTGTTGTGTAATCTGTTACAAAATAATTTTTGAGTTCTATGGACTTATTAGGGTTTACAGTGAGCTGATCATTACTAACTTCTGTTAAATTATTTTCTAACTTTTTAATCTCATTTTCTAACCTATTAATCACTTTTTTAATTTTTGCTGTAGAAAAACTTGTATATTGTTGACAAAAAACTCTAATCTGAGCCTTTCCAACCTCCCACTATTCAGTTAATCCACACAGAGAAGAGAACAAAATGTAAACTCAGATTTTTTTGTTTTCCACAGTTGCCAAAAACTACCAAAACTTTGACAAAAATTAATATCTTTAAGTAGATTCGTGTTGAAATGCCAATACGATTTGTATCTAATATTGTTCGAAAATATAAAATCCAAATAAACTAAATGATGATCAGAAAAACCAACTGGAGAAATTAAACAAATGGATAAAACAATTTTTCAGACTTTTTACTTTTACTTGAATAAAAACATGTTGAAGTTCTACAGTTCTAACTTGAGTACAATTTGTGGGTCCTCTGCCCACCTCTGGAGAACAGTAACCAAATGTTGAGGCACATATGTTGACCAAAAACAGCCAATTTAAGATGGGAGAGTTACACATCCACAAAGAACTACTTGAAATAATACAGTCATATTTACTTTATATGCATACAAGCATGTATGCATTTGGGCCACACTTCGCAAACTTCAGGGATGTAACCAAGAGAAGCAAAGATTGTAGCGCGAGTTTAGCTTTTATCCATTCTGCATTCTGTACCCTCCCTAAAGGTACTGTAATCAGTTTCAATCTGTTTATGTGTGACTTGCGACAATCATGTGCTGCATAGCCCTGTGCGTGTAAGCAAATAAGAGAGGAAAACACAGAATACATAACAGCATAAACCTATATAATACCTTGCTTTGTACAACTGATTTGGACAGCCATTAAAAAAATACTGTCATAGTTTTCTTCAGATTTCTTCATTTTAACGTTCTGTACAACTATTTTCCATGTCTTTGTGACTGTGTAAGTGACCATAAAAGACAATATAAACCAGACCTGCACACTGCTCACCTTATCATCCTCTTTGGACGGACAGCAGTGGTGGATGTCTGAAAGATGGCCTCCAAAGCTTGTCACGCTCACAAAAACTCATTCTTTGATGCTCCATAGAGCATAGACAGAGTTGAAACAATAATTACTGAGATTATTAATTTTGTTGGGTCAATAATTTGAACATGTTTTATTGATATTTTTTCCTTAATAAAGTGTTTTGGAGCTTAGTGATCAGAGGACGTGCTGGTTTCAACATCCTGGCAGCGATCAGTATGTCACTTACTGCCGAGATCAACTCAAAACCTTCCTTGAAAGTAATTGAACACCCTATTGATTAAATATGACTGTAGTTGGAAAACAAACATCAGCGTTAACTGACAGTGCAACATCTGGGCAACTGGAGGACTCCTGGACGGACAGCAGCAATGGATGTCTGAAAGATGGCCTCCAATGCAGATCTCCAATGCTTGCCACTCTCATTCTCTCAACTCAACAAAAACAACTCATTCTTTGATGCTCTATAGAGCTGCCTCTGGATGTTGCAGTTCCCTTACATTGTACACAAAAGTCTGCAATTTATAGTTGGATCTCAGCTGGTAGCTACGGAGGCGTCCCGAAGCTTCAATTGTTAGCCAACTTCAGCAGCCGCTTTGTCCAAACTATGAAAACCCAGAAGGTGAAGCTCTGAGTCCATGAGAGCCGCCAACTGAAACACGTTCTGTAGCCTTATGACACTGCCCCTCCTCATTAGCATTTATTTATTTTCCTTTTTTCCCAGTTTTGGGGAAAAACTGATAAAAGAAAAAAGGAAAATTGAAAAAGAATTAATAAAAAAAATTTTAAGAATAAATAAAAATGGAAAATTGGAAATGAATACATGAAAAAAGGATAAATGAAAAAGGATAAATTGATTAATTAAAAAAGGGATAAATTGATACATAAAGGGATAAATGATAAATGAAAAAAGGAGAACTGAAAAATTGGAAACAAAGAAAATGAAAAAATGGAAAAGGATAAATGAAAAAGGAAAATATAGAAATGAGTAAAGGCCAGGCAGAAAGAAATCTGGGAATAAGGGTGCCAATTACTCATTTATTTATTTACTTTATTCATTTATTTATTTATTTTCACTATATATTTATTTATTTATTTAATTTTGGCTGAAATAGCTCTCCATAATACAATACTGAAAAAGTAACTCTGTAAAATAGTACTTTTTTCACCATTTCACACAAAGAATGAACTTTTATTTTTATTAATCACTAAAATGTCTTTAATTGGGTAAATGTTTATTTACTCAATTCTACTTTGAGCTGTCTCATTTTTAGATTATACAGAATATAATAAATATGGTTGATCATGTCCGAGTTATATAAAATATAAAATTGTTTATACTCTGTCAGACGGTATCACATACTTTCAACTATTTTGTTCTTCAATTTAAACTCAAGAGTTAAGCAACTAATTGTATATACTGATAAGTTATCTGTAGTTTCTTCAGCCCTATATTGTGGTATGGAATACATACTGCTACTCCAATATGACCCGACTCTGGGTCATTAAAGTAATCAGTAAACAGTAACATTTAGTTTGAATATTGTTCACAAAAATATTTTTTGTACATTGAACCACTCCATTTGGCAGAGTACATGGTGGAATACAGGCTTTTTTTAGGCAGTAAATTGTACTTAGCGAAGCACACTTTGCTACATCGCTAAGGTGAGCTAAGTGTGGTCAAGCGCTGGTGAATGTCATTCTGTATTTGTTCCATTTGTATGACTTGTAAACTAGTACAAGTTTACAAGTACTAGTTAACTAGGCATTATGACTAGTTTACAAGTCATAATGCCTGTTTTATACTTAAACAAATCTCATTATTTCTCAAGGTAATAACATTGAGGGTATTGGTCAGGTTCTGGAACTGGTAAACAGACCTGGGTGGTGCACAGAAGGTAAAATGGGTGAACTACAACTGGAACGACAGTCAGAAAGGCCAGCTCTCAAAGTTGATTTGCATTTGCATGGCTCCCAGCAACTTCTTTTAAATATGAAAGCCTCACCTAGGCCCAAGGGGAGGGAGGTTATATGGCAACATGGACACACACGGATTTTGACAATTGTTCGCAGTTCCCTACAATTTCCCATTCCGACAAAAAACTCATGCCAATAGCCCTCAAACTCTAAGTGCACGGCAGTGCTAGGTGTCAATAGCTGTCGAAAATCCCTCTTTTCATGCAGTGTTTCAACTGTTAACTTTGTTTTCTCTGAATTATTTTTCTCTCTAGAGACGTTACACCTGGTCTGACATCCTGATTGGTTGTGAGGGCATCATCTGACATAATGCTGACATTAACCAATTCTCCCTCTCCTACTGTTAACTTCTTACTTTTCGTTAACAGAAAGTAATCCTACATCAGTTCTTCTGGTTTTTTGAATGTCTCTGCTCTGTCTTCCCAAACCCCCAGTCGGTCATGGTAGATGGTCTTGATACTGAACCAGGTTCTTGTTCTGGTTGTGTTGGAGGTTTTCTCCTCTTTTCTTCTCCACTCTCGCTGCATGCATGCTTAGTGTGAGGGATTGCTGTAAAGTCACTATATACTCGTCCAGGAGGAGAGAATGCTGCAAGTCAATGACTGGATGCAACCTGCTGGGTTTCCGTATAGAGAGAAACTTTGCTTTGATATTTCTTGTTTTTGACAAAATAATGTACATTTAATGGACAATTAAGAACCTGTTTACCCTAACTATTATGTTTGTTGAGAGGATCTGATAATGATACCAAGCAAAGCCCTTTGACAAATATGAAACAGCTGCTATAACAGAGAAATAAAACATGCTTTTTGTTGCTTTTTTCTTGGAAATCTCAAACTGCCAGTGTTAGAAAGCAGAACACCTTCACCTTTCTCCCACAGTAGAACGACAAGCAGAGAGAAAACGCTCAACATTCTCTACCCGCATCCGGAATGGACAGAACGTGGGATTAAGGGTAGGCATGAGGGGAAGCTTCATTCTCTGAGCTTCATTTTTATAAACAATGCACATTTTAATTAGTGGTCAGCCATGTGAGGGCACTATGACAGTAAAGGTTAACAGAGCAAAACCAAACAGGTCTGACTCAGTGCCCCGCTGTCTGCGCTGCATCCTCAGTGACTGGCTGTCTGATGAAACTGACTTATGAATCCAGTTAAGTTTTGGCCACAGTAAATGTCCTGCTGATAGTTTAGCCTTAATATTGCAATTTGTCTTGCCCGCCACTATGAAGACCTGTGGAAGTGAGCGGTATGTAAAGAAGGCCCGGAGGAGCTTGAGTGCCTGGCAAGTGAAAGATGACAGGCAGCATGTCTCTTTCATTCAGGAGAGCGGTTCTGCTTGACTGGCTGCACCCAGCAGCAGGCAGACACAGTGGCACTTCACCTAAATTAATGGCTGACCCACTCACTACACAGCAGAGTGAAGAGTTATGGCCAGAGAGCAGTGGCAGGATAGGCAGCAAACATGGCTAACAATGGGGCAGCGGAATGTTTGATGAGGGGAATCAAAGCGGAGGCCAGGAGGTTAAGATGGATGGATTAGCTTTGTTATCAGGGAGGCCATGGAGGCGCAGTGCCGGCTGTCCTCACTAGCTTATCTTCACATCCAAATGGCTAATCCAATCACTGACCTGTTTCCCTTCTTTATATTCAGTGATGTTTCTAAATTTGTGACTGAGGTGTCAGTTTGGCTGATTTACTGCTCTGGACTACAAGGTGTCTCCTTCAGGGGTGCCCACTTTATTTTGAGAGTTTATTTATTTATCAGTCTCCCTAACAAATTGTTTATAATGTGTTTTTTTTATTTATTTATTTATTAACTACTACAAATTATATATTCTCAGTCAAAACTAAATCTTTATTGTTTGCCCATTGGCTGTCAGTTTATTGAGCAGACTTTTATTGCATGTTTTGTCTCTTTTATTTGTTTATTGTTAGTATTATTTATATCAAGTGTCCTACAGGAATAGTTGGGATTTTTCAAAGAGGTAAATATCAGCAAAAACTCTCTTACCTGTGGTAGATAAATGTTATCTCACACTCATTTTGTAGAAGAACAAATCCTTAAAGCAGTAGAGTGCTGACATCTGTCCTGTCCTAATATTAGCCATTTCAAGCTCAACCTAAAATGTCCATGTCCTTCTCAAAACCATGGAGGACTCCAATATACAGAGACCTGAATAGAACCTGCCTGACCTTTAGAGGGGGCAGTGTTATGTAGTCTGCAGGCCAGTTAAAGAAAGTTAAAAAAGGGCACATTGAACAAGATCTTAAAACACCGTACAACAACATAGCAACAACCCATATTAATCAAGAATTTAATTGGATCCTACTATATCATTGCCATCATGTGGAGAGAGTGCAAAGCAAATGTAGTATGTTTTCCTGATAGTTATAATGTTGCTGTTTTTGCTGCTGACAGTCCTGAAGGGCAGAGTTGATCTGAGACTGTAGCTGTTAAACAGACCATCGGAGAGAAGCTCACTGGTTATGAAGTTAAGAAAAAAGCAAATTTGCTGCCATTTTACTAATTAAGCCCTAATAACAACTATTTAATCTCTACAACCACTTGGCTGCAGACTGCTTTACAGATCAAAAAAGCTCAAAGTGGTTAACTCTATATAATTTTTGATGTTAGCACCTCTGAGATCTAGAATTGTAAGAATGAGATATCAAGGCAAAGAAAACTCAGTAGCTGCTGGCAGGGGCCCTCCAGACATTCAGGGGCCCCTAGAAATGGTTTAATTGTAACACAGATCACAGATCTAAACCTGTATCATTCATTTATAGAGAATGACAATGTTATTAAATATTATTTAATGCATTCAGATGAGAAAAAAAAATTACATTTAGGATTTAATTAGGAAATTTAGCTAGAAAGTCTTTTTCTGTCGAGAGAAACGAGTAAAAGGCCTCAGTAATATTTAATCCTCTGGTTGGAGTAAAAATGTAAAGAATCAACTGGATAGTTTGACTGTTGTGATATCATGGATATGATATGGTGTAATCTTCATGTTTGAATTGAGTTTGTTCAAAAATACATCACAGCAAATAACCAATAATGAGTGATTAATATTAAACACGGCCAATAAACCTGGTCTGCCTCTCACAGACTTCACCTTATCTGTATTTAAACATGTTAGCAATGCTGAGGATCATAGTAGGAAGAGTTTCGGAAGGTGTGTGTGTGTGGGGAGGGGGGGTTGTCTAAGGCCCCATATTACCTTGGGCTGGCCCTGCATGAACAGCTGCTGCGAATCTACCTGGAATCCCCCGGTAGCCTCTATGTCAGTCTGCCGATGCTTTTGAGACATTTTGATTCATTGGGGCATGTTTGTCTTTATGCTGCGGTTCTAATTATTGCTACAGTATTTTCGCTGATGTTTATTTTGTGAACTCCAATTGCTCAGGGCCGAATCTTCCTTTAACACTTGAGGTTCTGCTGTAACTTCTATATACAGACGCAAACCTCCAGCCCAGATCCTGCCAGCAGAGGCTTTAACCTGCCTGGTGGGAACGTTAAGGAGAAGCAGAGCGAACAGTCAGCAGGTGGTACCAGGGGGTACCGGGGCTTTGAGGTGCGTCGCGACTCGCAGTGACAGTCTGAGTCTTATATCAGGATGTCTGATATAAGGACAGACATTCTTTATATCTATCAGTGGGACCGACTCAGACTGCCTGTAGCGAACCGGACATTTAGCAGCCTGATTAAGTTAAAGTCAGAAGTTTTCTCTGCACCCGAAGCATTTCTGTGTTTAGGGGTGAGGCAGGTTTTTTTCCTGCTATTGTGAGGACAATTACGAAAAATAGAAACAGTTTTTCTAACGTCAACATCAGACAAACATTTTTATTCACAGACCAGTGTGTGAAAAAATATTCTTGCCCATAATTTGATAGTTAGAGGGCACAGATCCGCCCCCTCCTCCTCACCATGGACCCAGAGTCTGAACAACATGGAGGCTCTGAGAGCAGTTATTAGACTGAGGGCAGCCAGACTAGTTTATTTTGCTAAATTATTATATTTAGCTAAATATTATTGCTGAGGGGCACAAGCAGATTAAAAAATAAAAAATGTAAAAAAAAAAAATTCAAAAAGGGCACTAGGGGCATCAAGGATAAAAGGGGCAGGGGCTCAAATCCCTTCCCCCCCAACCTTCCCCCTGCACGTGCCTGGTGAAATATTACTACCAGTAGCGTGTAGCGACGGTCCAACAGCGGGAGCAGAACCAGCGTCTTACACCGCCAGCTCGTTGACTTAAATTATTTTTTGGGTTATTTGTTTAGCTGTCTGGCCGTGATGCTAATCCGTATGAGTATTGGTAGCTGTGCGCTGCTTTACCTGCTATCTGGCCGCTCCGGATGTCCCTTTTTTTGCCTGCAGTTAGCCTCAATGTAGCCAAACTTCGTCAACTGTTTGGCTACATTTGACGGACTACTACTAATGATTCGTTGTGTTGATGCATTTTGACTTGCTTCACCCCCGAGTTATTTCTTCGGCGGAACACGCAAACTTCCCCATTCACTCTCAGAGCGTTATAGCTCCTCGCCGCATCGCTTAGGATTTGTTGCTCCGCGCTTGCGCAGTGTGAAGGAAAGAGGAGATCAGCTGCACATGCCGACTGCGAAATGAGATGCAGGAGCTTGTAATCGGCAACAAGAGACAGTGATCAGCGATCACCGGTCATACACTTTTTCACGGATACCGGCCAATTATTGTCGGTGGCTGATCGATCGGCACACCTCTAGTAATGATCCATCCATCCACCCAGACCAGTGCTGTGTTTTAATCTTTAATGTCATGTTTCCGCTACTTAAACGCAAAAAAAGCATAATAAATAACAAAAATAAAGGTTTAAAAGCGTCATTCTGTGTATAATTAATGTATAGTTGCGTTTTACTATCATCCCAATCATCTAGCCGAACCACGTCAATAATCAAAGGTGAGGGCTGGAGTTTAGAAGGAACTCTTACTGTTAAATATAAAATGAATCACTTGTAGCCAGTTTAAAGTGTAGACTTGACCCATTGTGTATCTTCTGCTTTAGTTTCTTCCTCTCTGATAATAGGTTAAAATGCTTTAAGTAGCTCAGTGCTTGTGAGTTTCTCATACATCAGCACAAATTAGTTCCGTTTGATTAGCTCACAAAAGAATGTTTAAACCAGTTTTCATTGACATGAAAAGAACACGGTAGAGCATTTAAATCTCAACTGAAAGGATAATTAATTTTGATGAACCAAGATCTTCATTTTAGATCAAGTTAGGTTAGTCATGTATGCTTGAAATCAATATGACATGTAAATCAAAAATGAATTAGGTTTTCTTTTGTGCTCCATGAACAATGATTTCTAATTAATGGTGGAACAGACTTCAAGGTCTGAAGGAGTCCAGCGCCGATCCAGGACTGCTTTACATAATGCATATAGTGCAGGCTGGATTTAAAACAATTTACTTGTGGGGTTAACCAGGCTAATGACATATTCATTTTCTGCAATGGCAAGCTACACACTGAATGCGAGTAATGAGTTTTTCATTGTCTGCTGGCACCCACACACCACTTAGTGCGCTCAGCTCTGGGACAACAAAGGCAGGAAGAGGTAAGATTTAAATGATAATGGGATTGCCCCCCAATTTTGAAATTATGGGGCAAAACTTGAATTAATATCGCCCTGTGGTCGAAGCCTTTGTCAGGGCAGGAAGTTATTAACCTCTTAAATGGCTGTAAACTGTAACTCAGATTGCCCCTGATGTACAAATGTGAATGTGGAATGAATGTGACGAAACAAACTGTTGCAGCAGCAACATAGTGCATTTCAGAGCCCAACTGCCTGAGAAATCAGTTAATCAGCAGAATCCTATAGAGCTAAAATGTGGAGGATGATATAGAAAACTTTGGTTGTTATACATTTGGAAAGCCTGAGTTAGAACAGCAACACAGAACTCCTCCAGATACAGAGGAGTTGATGATCTGCACTGTGTTCAGGTGAATTCTACAAGCCTTTGGTTCTGCAATCCAGCCTGCAGCATCTGAAAGCGCACTCTGATCTCAGTGGATTCACTCGTCTTAGGTGAAGAGAAATGTGATCTAAAATGGGGCATTCATGGTTATGTGTTTATCACAGAGTTTAGAATGTGTTTGTTAATCTTAAAGATGGCAAATTTCAAAAATTGTTTGAAATGTTTTATTTTTGTCAATTGCACATTTAAAACAAACATTATGTGGAGTACAAAGCCACTGGCCCACAACAAAGAAGCACACGATAAGTGGATACATTACAGAAAATAATAAATAACACAGAGCTTCTGACTGGTTGGTCACGGGAGAAGGCTAATCTAGCTGGAACGTAGCTACTGCAGCAGATAGGTGAGTCTGAAGCATCCATATGTTAAGAACTCAGAACAAACCTTCCATGTCCAACAACTTACGACTTGAGGAGAAAGCAAACGTTTAAGGCTTGAGACTTTAAGGTAAATGGCTTCGAGAGACTAAACAAACACGACTTAGTTTGTTGACCCATAAATACTGAAGTATGCTCTGATGCATTTATTTCTGCCTTTTGGGGCCTTTCAAAATTGTCATGAATAATTAATAATGCGCACACATCAAGCATGTCCCACTGAAGTTCAATAGCGTTTCTACACTCAGAATCACCTGCGTTTCCGTGATGTTTGAAGATGTTCACTGGACGATCAGTTACAAATAAAAACATTTTATCATGAAACCTGCTGTAATGGAGACAATCCATTATTACAATGAGGGAAAGGAGGTGATTTTCTTTAAATTGCCTGTCATGAACACTAACAGTGCCACAAGAATTTGAAATGACAAAGTTATCGAAAATCACTGAGACTGATTAGAATGTTAGACAGTGAAGGAGTTTGGTTTCCAAACCAAAAGGTGATAAAATATTGAAGAGAAGGAAAGACATTTACCATTAGCCGTCCTGAAGAAACCATCTGTAAGTAAAACATCTTTTGGGTAAAAATTTAAATGGATCAGACTGGCAGCTCAAAAGTGTCAATTCAGTTGATAACTTGGTTGATAAATAAAAAATATTGATTGAATCAATAATTGCTCAATGACCGAAATGTTTGTCTGCGCAAAACCTGAACAGCATTGTAAAAATGTCCTAAACCTTTCACTTGTTTATTGCACAACATAAGCATGAATGCTACACCTCATAAATGGAAGAATGGCATTCCTCCATAACATTGTCAACGAGCTAATGCTGTTCATATGAAGTTCAACATTTCAGGTTTAAGATTTTACTGGCAGGAACGATTTTCACCTGTGTTCTGTTCTCTGGAACTCTTCCTGTTGATACAGAACAAGAACACTAAGTACTCAGTACTATTGGATGTGGGTAAATATTTTGAATAAGTTTTTCACATAAAGATGAAACATAATATTAAACAGTATGGCATTTTTAGGTGCACAGTTCATATGGTTCCAAAATGGTCACTTACTATATCTGTAATGTTACATTCCATCATTCCACCTAACAATCTGGAACCACCCAGAGACTTTTCTGATACTGGGTTTCCTCGGTGAATGAAGTCAGTCAGAAATGGCCTTCTTTACTGCAGGTGGTGAGTAGATTCCATTGCTGGCAAGTCAACAAGCCAGGCTGAGCTTCCTGATCGGATCCATCTATGACTCGGTACCGTGTCCCTGAATTCTTCCTGTTTGCTTTGCAGACCCAGCAATCCAAACCTCGTGGATATTCTGTTGGACTTCAGTTCAGGTCTGTTCCAAGTCTGGATGTACATTTGTCCTCAATGTCCTGTAAGAACATCCAGCTGGAGCCAACCATCCAAGTTTCAACCATTTAGTTGTTTTTAGGTGATTAAAGAATGTTGAGACAGTTCTTTATAAAGTGGTAGTGAAACAGTGCCACCACATCTTGTAGTTCATAGAAAGTCTTAGCCTCAGTCCTCCTAGATTGTTCATGAGAAATATAATAAATTCCTATTCATCTGAGGCTGTCAGTTTTGTTGTTCTTCTACCTTTGCAAAATGGAGTAAAACCAAAACAGCTTCTAATTGTTTAAACTTCAGAGTCTTTAGGTACTTAGAATTTCCTCCTCTGTGTAAAGACGCAGTTCTCCATGGATCAGTTTGGGTCAGTATGGGAAATGTGAGCGACACTTTAAAGGTTTATGAACTATATGTGCATATTTGAATGTGTATGCATGAATCTGATTTTACGTGGCTTAGAAAACTCAACCTTAACTTCAAACACTGTTACATTTAAATATCAGTGTAAAACTTAAATACATTGTTTTTTTCCTTCAAAGAAAACTGTAACTTCATACCAGACATTATGGTTATAATTTCTCCAAATGAAAGCAGAGGTTTTACCTTTAGTTAGACTCTTCTTGTCAGCCTCGCTATTCAGCAAACATAAAATAATTACACAGTTATAAAATAAAACTTTAACATGAACTGAAAAACATGAAGAAACACCAGGGTGGAAAATAACAAGTAGCAATTGGTCGCTGCCTGTTAAAAATGAAAAGCCCCCTGTTTGTTTTGTTCAAATGTTGTTTTCTAGCTTGAGCAGACCCTGAAGTCTGTAGCTGCCTCGTGGTGGGAACCGAGCTGAGTGTCTCTGTGCTGCACCGACTCCCAGCTGGGCGGCTGCTCCAGCTGCCAATCAGAGAACCAGCTCATTAGCAGAAGAACTGTCGAGGAAAAATGGAACCTAAAACAGGCAGCGCAGGAGGAGGGACAGGAAGATGCAACATTTCAAATAAATTGATTTGAAATAGACTTTGTGCATATCTTACCAGAAGCTTACTCTATATAATCCATACTCTACATCGTAAGGAATGAACTACTTATTTCACTGGGTGTTAAGTTTGGTACATATTTTGCAGAACTTCAATGTGAATGCAATGTGTTTGATTTGATCTTGTGTGTAATTTCAAAAGGCAGCACAAGAGGCAGCATTACTAGTAGTGGTATGCAAGACTTGCTGGAGTCTGCAGCGGTCAGTGAGTGATGGATGGTCACCAAACTGTTTGCCTCAAGAATCACTAATGAGTCTCACTCATCTTCTTTCCCTGTTGTTCGACGCAGCACCAGTTGTTTGGCTTGTTTTTACTACAGGTTTGACTTATGTGTCAGAAAGAGCCAAGATTGACATGCTGAGTGTCACAAGGGCCACTGGAATAGAAGGACCTCAGTCATTTTATCACTGAAGCCCAAACAATTTAGTGAAGTCTAAGCTTTGATTTCACCCAGGCATTCTGACAAATGATCAACAGACGGGGTGTGATGTTTTTTTACAAGAACGTGGATTTGACGGTCATCAACATGAGGCATTAACCTAATGTGACTAGAAACCTCAGTGGAATACTTTAGAAATACCTCAGTGTTTTGAAGTAGTTCCTCCAAATGTAAGCCTAAAATGTATTGACGAAATATGAAGCAAAATATAAAAGTGGCTAAATTATGTAATTGTGACCTTAGCAGAATTAAGCAACCATTTAGAAATCGCATAAATTCAACTGGTTCAGTTTCTAGTGTATCATGAGTGCATCTATCTCAGTACTGCATTATGTCAGTTTTCATCATTATGATGCCCTGCTAATTGTTGAAAGAGAGATCTCTAAGGACAAGTTATTGTTAAAAAATAAAAGTACATCATACCACATTCATTTGACCCTGAAGGGACTGAGCAGTTTGTGTGAGTCTGGGTTTCCATCTGATGAAGCAGAGCGAGTAATAAAGGCTGGGAAGGAAGTTGTTGGAATTATTGTGTTGTTATCATTCTTACATTGGTAATATTACTTTAGATTATTATTCTTACATTAGTAATCTTTATTATTTCATTAGTAGTCTTATATTAATATAGATTATTGTGATTTCCATTTAGGAGTGTTGGCCTTTAATGTGTGTGTTAAAACCTTTGACTACTGTGTTGAAAACTTTTAACCAACTCTCACTGAATGTTTATCACATGATAACTGATTGTTCCCTCTGCCTGTGAGAGAAATCGCTCTCAGGGGAAAGGACTAAATAACCTGTGCGTAGACAAAACTTGCCTTTTCTTTCTATCTCTCTCTTCTCTGAAAATAAAAGACAAACTCTAACTGAAAGATGCCAGAACGCTCAGTTCTGACGTCAAAACTAAATGCTTGGAGCCGTCCAAGCCGCTTGGACGGCTTGGAGGAGCAATTTGCTGAGTCTTCTCCTTTTTCAAAAGCTCGGTTGAAAACTGATATACGTTGTCTGTGGTTCTTTTATGTAGGTTTAGAAAATACCTATCAGAAGTAAAAATGCAGGTCTTTGATTTTTCAGATTTTTTAGCATGCTTCATGCAGTATTAAATAGATAGTTTCAGCCCCAACCCAAGTGCCTGATAGTAATCTCTGGTCCCAAAACTAGGGGTGCTCATCAAAAATTAGCTCACTACAATCCTAGACTGTTTTATCAGATCTCTGCAGAGAGAGAAATCACACAGCAGTGTGTGCAAGATCCAACATTTGACAAATTCTATTGATTTTCCAGCTTCAAACACACTGAGGCCAGGTCGATTTAGATATACTCTCTAATTGCACTGTAAGCTCCAGTACAGTGGACTCCTGCCTTGTTGCAGCTCATCATTTGCTGATTTTTCTGTGGAATGTAACTCAGAATTATTCACAAATAATTTGTCTAATCTAAGAATTTACCTAAAACATGCAAAATACAAAGAGGGAAGCTGAACCTTGAATCTTGGTGCAATGCTTCTTGACAGGCTATTGACTGGCGTTTGACAAGTAGCCAATCCTGTAGTTCCATGTATTTTTTTAGTTTTTGATTATTTATTTGTTTTATGAAAACTAGCTGGACTCATATGAGCAGAAATTAAGACTTTAGATATTTGTTTCTGCTGTGCATATTAAAGCATATTTGGTTTTGAACTAGTAAAATGGTAAGTTCTAGAGGCTGATTTAAGTATTTATGGGCAACTGTGTTTTTAACCCCTGTGAATGGGGTTCACTGTTCAGTGGATGCTGAACACACATCTAAATGTAAAAAGTCAATAGAAGTTCTCACTACGAGTAACAGGAATGTATTTTCTATTATTTACTGTGATTTTCTACTGATCTAATCAGAAGAAGTTGGATTTGAAAGAAGTCTCCGTCTGTTCTTCCTCCAGGTCTTCGTCTTGAAAGATGTGATGTAATAAAAACAAGCATTTTCACGTTTGATGCACTGTGACAGCAGCAGCTGTGGAACCAGAGTACACATAAGAGCACTGATGTAATGTAGTCAAAGTGAACGTGATGTCCATACAAACAGACTGCTTGTTCATGGGCTTTTAACTTCCAAGAGGCCTTGTACTTCTCCCTCCTTGTCTGGATGCCTTCCACACTGCAGAGCTCCCTAATTGTGTTAGTAAATTCCAGAGGCGCCTTTAAACATTTTCTTTTATATTTTCCTGCTCTTTAAGTGAGACTTTGTCCTCATGGGGATGGTGGTGAGTGACGACGAAAAAACGGGTTGTTTAAAAGAGTTGATGTTGCTGAAAGGTGACAGTTTCCCTGACGTTATGTTGTTAGGGATTAAAGCACTCACTTCATTTCTTTCATGCCAGAAATGAAGAAAGGTGGAGACAAAAAATGTTTTAATGCAAGTGAAAAAGAATCAATGGAGAACATTTAATCTGTCAGTTTTTAAGCGCTTTATTTTTCTTTTTTAATTCAATCAAATATTTGCACCTTAAAAAAAGTGCTATTTATATAGTCTTCATCTAATTTGTTTTAAGTTTTAAGCTAATTTAGATGATTAATCACGCTTTTTGGAAACACTTCCAACTCTTAATTACATACTTAAACATTGATGCTGGGACTGCATTAATTTGAGTCAATTTATGCAAGTAAAACTCAGCCTGACAGCTCCATCTTTCCTCTTGTAAGTTTAGGCTGATTCCACCTTCACTTCTTAACTATTCTTTGCTCTGTTTTTCTCCAGTCCCCAGGATGATTCCAGCACTGTCTTTCCTTAAACCTCAACAAAACAGAAAGATGAGTTCTTTTTCTGTTTTCATTCCACTGCTGAAAACAGTTTATGGTTAAAGCGCTGGCCAGCTGTGAGGCCACTGGGAATAAACTGATCTGATAGAGTTTTCAGTTGCCTTTGATAGTTCAGATCACACCATCTTAATAAACAGAACTCAAAATGAGTGTTCACAGCTGATCACCTGATAGTCACTCTAGACATGGAATGTGTGACAGAATTAGGTGGTGTCCACATTTGTTTATTTAACCATTCTGGAACGACAAGGTTAATATTAAATTCCTTGTCATCTTGTTATATTTCATCCTCTCATCCATATTTAAAACAGGACCACTGTTGTCCTTCGTGAATCTATTGTTTTGTTGTGGTTTAGAAATATTTTTAAACTTCTCTTACTTTTGGATAAAAAAAAAAAAATCAAAGAATTCTCTATAAGGCTGTGATATTTATTCATCAGTGGATTTAGTCCATTGATGAATAATTGTTCAATCGGCTTTGTTAAATGTTTACATGTTAATCTGGACCGCTTAGATGATGAGAGAACCTTAATGTTTTTACAATGCTTCGGACAACTATCAGCACACTGATGATGGTAATTTTAGAGCCAAGGACTGATACAACCCAACAGCAAACATCCTTATTTTGTAGCATTACATTGCAGTTTAGACACACTTATTTCAGAATTATCTGAACGGGGAATAATGCTCTATGACAATATTGTTAACTTCTGCTCTTTAGTTGTTCTTTCATAGTGTTCAAGATACATTATATTGTGTCGCTTAAAATAAAATCTCTCTAAAATACATGGAGGTTTATGACAGTAATGTGACAGAAGATGGGATATGAATATATTTGCAATCATTGCACAATCATATATACAGAGAAATATGAATTTGGAAAAAATATTCAAAACATGCAGTTTTCATGGGCAGACCAACACCTGGTCCGTCATCAGACCAGGTGATGAATCAACTTTAAGTTAATAAACCACCACCCCACATCAAATCTTAAAGTAACTGATTCATCACATTAATTTCTCTCACCACTGATTGAATTTTACTCAACCAATGGAATCCAGACAGTCTGAAGGATCTTTGATATCTAAATCTGCTTGATATTCTAAAACACTAGAATGTGACAAAAAAGTTAAAAATGGCGGTCTGCTACTGGAAATATTCAAATTTTTACAATAAAAAGACATGATAAATCAAACAAGAAATTCAGTCTAGAAAGCATTCATACATTTTCAGCATAAACCATACAGAGAACATGATGATGTATTGGGAAAAAGGTAAGCACAGAAAATGTTGGTATATGGTAAAGAAGTTTTAGTATTTGTCAAGTTGGCTGACATTAATTATGCATTACAATAAAAACAACTTATGTATGAAAAAAGCCTATTTTTCATCTAGGAAGAGGATTTGAGTGTAAATATTTTTCTACTGATCCTCACACAAACTCAGCTGATTAAAGTCACTGCTACTTACTAATGCTGGTGTTTACTCCAGCCTTCTCTCCATAATGAAGACACACTGGATAATTAATGAGTGACCTTCACACACTTTAGCCTAAAAGCACTTTTCTAACAAGAACACAGTTGTTTTCAGTTTTTTGTTCAACATGCAGGGTGTTTTTGTTGCAATAGCTGTCATACTATTTGACTTAATCACTTTAGTGCTCATAAAAAAGGCCTTTCTCTATTGGTCACTGGGTAAGAGGTGGGGACCACCCTGGACAGGACTTGTCCATCACAGAGACACACAGGACAGACAACCATGCATGCAATGTAACGTCAGAAAGAGAAGGGGAAGACTTGCAGCAAAGTTCCCAGGGTTGGGAATAGAAGCCTGGACTTCCACTGTAACGACTAAGTCTCTTTATATGGAACTACATCAACGCCAAGCACCGCCCCAATGCTGTCAGTCCGATAAATGCACCAGTCCCTCCTGCTGCCACTGGACGTTGGAATGGTGGACTTGGTAGTAAGATTTCATGTAGTTGGCACAGTAAAAATTGGCTTTGAACTACCAAAGAAAAAAAAGTCCACTTTTTTCCTCATTTCCACTCTTGGGGGTACAGTCAATCAGCATGAAAGAAAATGGATTGGCTCCTGGATTGGTTGCTTTGCCAGTGCCAATCAATTTGCATGTCATGTAGTATTGGACCTACATATTTCAGCTTTTTGAACCTTTATTTTGTATGTAAAGATCCACGTTTTCCATAAATAATTAGGAATGATGTTTCACTGCAAAATTGCAAATATTCGAATCTGCTATCTAATACGAAACTGCAAATAGGTGGCGTTTCACTGTTCTTCTTTCTCATAACGTAAGTAAACATGGAAACACACAGTTTTCTTGTTTTTCATCAAATCTTTAAGGTATGTTGTTGATAAATGATAAACGAACTGAATTTATATTGAACTTTTCTAGCCTATGACCCCCAAACACATGCACCTTCACACAAAGGAGTCAGTGTTTTGCCCAAGGACAGTGCCGTGGTGGGGAGAAGCTAGATCACATCCTAAATAACATACAACTGCTCTTTCCATTGCTTTATCCCATTAAGACAGAAACATGTCCTCAGAGTGACATGGCTCCTGTGGAAGCAAAATGCACGCAGGTAAGAGGCAGTGGACCAAGCAGCAAAGAGAAAAACAGAGCAGACCGGGAAGGAAATGTTTCTCTATGCACCAGTGGCCACAAGCAACAGCAGGAGATCACTGTTTGAAGTTATGAAACCAGAATAGCTTCTATCCCAGAGGAACTCAAATGTCTTTACTAATACTGTTCGAAATGATGAGATTGAGCCAAAGCATTGTGCCATGAATTGCTGAAAGGGTGGGTCTGGTATAAAACAAAGTCCCTCATGTCCACTTTAGGTATGGTGGATGTTTTACTGTGGGGGTTTGACATTTTCAGAGAGTGCACAGCATCATGGGATATCTGAATAACCATAACATTTTTCATGCTATTTAGAAAACTACAAATGGTTCATCATCAGGAGTTTTAAGTGGAGAATGATGTAGAACATTTCAGGTAAATTATTACAGAAACAGTTCACAAGACACCACCTACACCTTCTTCCGTGGCCAACTTAGTCTCAACCTAAATCTTATAGAAAAGCTGTGGAGTAAGTTAAAGTGAAGAGAGAGGACTCAGGAGAAGATTGCTCATATTTAGCTGCAAGATAGACCCCCCAGGGGTTGGTCAGACAGATGAAGACGCACCTTCACACAAGGTGGAGTCACAATTAAACGTTAATGGGCTGTGAAGCCCAAGTTACTTCAGTGTTTTCTAAATGTTTCATACATCATGGGACCCGATTTTCCGTTAAATCAGATGCCAAATCAGATCTTGTGTCTTGGCCTTTCCTCTTGAATATGCCAAGTTTCTACAAAAAATATATGAACATGAAATTCTCAGCCAGCTTTGGTTCTTTATGAATCAAATGATTTGAGAACCCATACTTATGTACGCAACATGGAAGAGGTTAGGGGCGTTTTCACACGTGATGGTCTAGTTGTCTCAGTTAGATTTGGGAATAATGATGAAAAGTTTGCTCAATTGTCCATTGGTGCAGTACTCTTTCACACTGCACTGTGTCAAACAAACCAAAACCTTTGATAAACTTGTTCCTCTCCTCGCCTGGGATGGTGCTGCATCAAAAACCACAGAAGGAAACAACATAAAACCTCTGAAGAAGACACAGAGCGCAACTTCATTCTTCACAAAATGTGAACAACAATGGAGCATCAGATTTTAGCGGATGGAGAATTTCTCTTTTGTCTTTGGTAAAAGAAAGAGGCATTTCTCCCACTGGAACCAGACTGGCATTTATTTTGGTTATAGCTACCTACAATGCTCTGTGCTATTGCTCGCTTTTTTCTTTGGTAGCTCTCTCCAGTCCTTTTGACGTTCACATATGCATTCAAAGTGCAGCAAAGTTCACTTCAACCAAAGCAAGACACAGGCTTTTAGGCAGACCAAAATTCACTTTTATGGTCTGCTTCAAAATTCAATTATTCACTTCTCCACAAACAAGCCAAACTTTCTAGACAAACAAACTGGAGTTGGATTAAAGTGGACTACACAGGGGTGGTATAAATGTGCCCCAATATATTTTAACATTCTTTGTTTCCACTAAAATGAAAATAACAGCTTGTGTTTCTTAAAGGCGTTGTCAATTTGCATTTGTAAAGTTGCAACCTAATGACATGAGCTGAGTCTCCAGAAAATCTTTTTCATTTCTCACGTTATAAATCTGATTCATCTGATACTCAGAACCACTTAATATTTAAGAGAAATACGAATGTTGAATTTTGTGTGCACGCAGCTTTGTGTGTTGTTTTTTTGATTTTGTATCTTCTATGTTGAGTACATCTAAATACACTTTCATGGTCCAAACATTTCTGGTTATGAAAAAACATTTGAATCAATACATATATTCATTTGGATCTTGTTGGGATCAATTGGAAAAACCAGTACTAGATATTTAGTGTGGTCATAGACGTCTGGTTATGTTGTAAAAACAATAAAAAAAGAAAGTGTAACTTTAGAGAGACATGGTCAGTGAAAAAAATGACAGTTTTCTGTTGGAAACATCTAAAAACAATGAGATATTTTATAATGGCATTTGTTTCTATGTTTCACAGACACCATTTACATAAATTCATTTACTATTTACTGCAGAGTACACCACAGTCTGATTCAAATAAATGAGTGTGCAGTCCTACTTCTCCCAAAAGCAATACAAGTGTGAAAACACCCAAAAAAGTAATAACAATCTGATTAGAAGACATTGAGAGAAGCGACTATCAGCTTTCCACAAACCTGTAAAGAGAATAGAGTGGTAATGCTTCTCAGCAGATCAAAAATCGATATTATAATATAAAACTCAGAGGGTGTTTCTTTTTTTTTGCTCTGCGAGACTTAAATTGACCTCAGTGCAGATCCACACTGTATGAGACAAGGAGAAAATCATCCCGATATTGAACATTTTCTTTCATCTCAAAGAGTCTAATATTGGATTGATGAGGTTGGAATAAATTTGACTGTGAGCAGATGTATCATGTGTTACTGTTAAAAACAACAAAACCCTGGTAGGGTATTCAGACACTGGTGACATAGTGTCTATTCTGGTGTTTGGTTGTTGCTGAGATACAAGATTCCACCAGAGGGCAGAACTGAGGCAGGAGCTGCGGGTCCTACCTGCAGGGCTGTTTCCTGTTTTCTGTTGTGCTTCAGTTTTATTCTACCTTTCCCCTCATGTTTACTAGTGCAAAATTCCTTGACTGGACTGAATTGTATTCAGATTAAATAAACCAAATGTAATAACTAATACAATAATTGTGTGTTTACATGTTACATGTACTTATTCAGAATAGTAGTATTGACATATCCTGGTAAAAAGCAACTTCTTGCTTGGACTCTCAGCTTTGGAGAAACGATTACTTCCTGGAGGCGTAGTCTCTGCTGATGCTTTACATGTTAGCCTATCGCTAACATTTGGTCATGACACATGTTATTCAGGGCTGCACAGTGGCGCAATAGGTAGAGCTGTTGCCTTGCAGCAATCAGGTTCGATTCCCGACCCTGGGTCTTTCTGCACGGAGTTGGCATGTTCTCCCTGTGCATGCGTGGGTTCTCTCCGGGTACTCCAGTCCAAAAACTGTTAGGTTAATTGGCCTCTCCAAATTCTCCCTAGGTGTGTGTGCGTGTGTGTGTGTGGGTGTGTATGGCTGTTTGTCCTGTATGACCCTGCCAGTTAGATAACAGAAAATCAACGTCACCTTTCACACTTCTTCTGTTCACTGATTGGCGCATTAGAAATTTGACGAGAGGAAATCACCCTACTGTAGACAAGAGCAGAGTTGTAAAATTTTCTCAAAAAATATGCAAAAATACAAGTGGTTCTTCCAGCAAAAAAAACAATAATATAGATCGTGGCAGAAATATGAACAATATCAATAGAAAATATGTTACAACTACTATGTATTCACAGAGCCCTCAGCCCTCCAGGTTCGAATCCCAGCCTAAGTCTCATGTCTTCTCCCTCTCTCACAACCCACTTTGCTTCAGATCACTATGAGGCAGCTTTCTTAAAAAACTATCATCACTAAATGTGATGAAGGAAGTCACACTGCTGGATTAACACAACAACTGCAGATTCTCATGTGCAACTCATTAAGCCATTGCTTAATGAAGAAGGACAACAAGAATTCTAGGTTGTGGAGGTATAAATATATTTATTTTAATTCATAGTTAGCAGATCACTCAGGCTGTATGTTGTTTGTTGTGTTGTCTCTGTAGTGGCAATTTTTTTTTTTTTTTTTTAATAGCGTTGACCTGAAGATAAAAATTAGAATATTTCTCCCACATCCTTTTGTTTGTAAAATTCTGGTGTATTTACAGTGGGGAAAAAAGTATTTAGTCAGTCACCAATTGTGCAAGTTCTCCCACTTAAAAAGATGAGAGGCCTGTAATTGACATCATAGGTAGACATCAACTATGAGAGAAAATATGAGAAAAAAAAATAGGAAAATCACATTGTCTGATTTTTAAAGAATTTATTTGCAAATAAGGGTGGAAAATAAGTATTTAGTCACTGACAAACAAGCAAAACCTTTGGAGGGAGTTGTAACTTCTTCCATAAGAGGCTCCTCTGTCCTCCACTCAATACCTGTATCAATTGACACCTATTTAAACTCGTTAACAGTATAAAAGACACCTACCCACAACCTCAAACAGTCGCACTCTAAGTTCCACTATGGTAAAGACCAAAGAGCTGTCAAAGGACACCAGAAAAAGAATTGAAGAGCTGCATCAGGCTGGGAAGACTGAATCCGCAATAGGCAAGCAGCTTGGTGTGAAGAAATCTACTGTGGGAGCAATAATCAGAAAATGGAA